>BCLH01001499.1:63430-80586 GCA_001602315.1 Zoysia pacifica | reverse complement strand
GTCACAAGATAAGACAATAGGAGTAAGAACAAAAGATAGAGCTAGGCAGGCCCATGGGTAGGAGCCAATACTCTAGCACTGATTGGAGTTTCATTGCATGACTTCAGCACCGCCACTGGGTTCAGACTTCAGTTCAGACAAGAAACTGCAATCAAGAGAACCGAGAGCCGAGGTTTTCAGAAGAAACAAGGTCAAAAAAACTGTTTTACTCTATGATCCAATAGAACATCAAAGGGGTAATGCAAAGGCCTGACAAATTAATATGGCCAGATCCCAGATGGGATCGTCGTTCCTACCACGTCCACCCAAATGTTAAAAAGGTTAAATATTTGATCCTTGCTACCGAATAGCCTCGTCTTTTAGCCTGCCACCCATGCAGCGTCATGGTTTCTTCTGATCCCGTGTCCACGCACGGTACGAATCAGTGAGCTGTACGTATCTAATGTCTGATGACATGAATCGGTGAGGTCCGTCCGCCGCCTCGATCGACCTAGTTGCCTGCCTGCCGCTCACTCCTGTCTTCTGCTTCTCTCTCGCGATGAAGCAAGAGATGACAACGAGCGTGGAGGAGGCGCTCCTCGTCGATGGCGACGGTGGCGGCGAGAACGCCGAGAAGAGCTTGGTGGTGGTTGAGATCAAGAAGCAGCTGTACCTCGCCGGTCCGCTGGTGGCCGGGTTCCTCCTCCAGAACGTGGTCCAGATGGTCTCCGTCATGTTCGTCGGCCACCTCGGCGAGCTGGCGCTGTCCAGCGCCTCCGTCGCCACCTCCTTCGCCGGCGTCACCGGGTTCAGCTTGCTGGCGGGCATGGCGTGCAGCCTGGACACGCTGTGCGGGCAGGCGTTCGGCGCGGAGCAGCACGGCCTGCTCGGCGTGTACAAGCAGCGCGCCATGGTGGTGCTCACCCTGGCGAGCGTCCCCGTGGCGTTGGTGTGGGCGTGCACCGGCGAGATCCTGCTCTGGTGCGGGCAGGACCCGGAGATCGCCGCCGGCGCCGGGAGCTACATCCGGTGGCTCATCCCGGCGCTGTTCGTGTTCGGGCCGCTGCAGTGCCACGGCCGGTTCCTGCAGACGCAGAACCTCGTCTGGCCGACGATGCTCAGCTCCGGCGCCACGGCGCTGACGCACCCGGCCGTCTGCTGGCTCCTCGTGCGCCGGCTCGGGCTCGGCGCCAACGGCGCCGCGCTCGCCAACGCCGTCTCGTACCTCGTCAACCTGTCCGTCCAGGCGGCCTACGTCAGGCTCTCGCCGTCATGCAGGCGCTCCTGGACGGGGTTCTCCCGCGAGGCGTTCCGCGGCGTCGCCGAGTTCCTGAAGCTCGCCGTGCCGTCCGCCGTCATGGTCTGGTGAGATCCATTTCCGATCATCTTCCTCTCCGTTAATCTCACCGTCGCGCGCAGCAGCATCTATGTATCGGTGATCGCCGACCGTTGCTCAAGTATTTCGCCTGCTCTGTCTACTCCGCGCAGCATGAAGTGGTGGTCCTTCGAGTTCCTGGTGCTGCTCTCCGGCCTCCTCCCGAACCCGAAGCTCGAGACTGCCGTCCTCTGCATCTGGTGAAGACTGATTCCTAATAAATCAGGATTAAGCTGTCGTGTATTTGCTCGCTGTGATCCGATACTCACTGACGTGGCGATTCGGTTCTTGTAGCTTGAACACCAACTCCATGGCGTTCATGGTCCCGCTTGGACTCAGCGCTGCCATCAGGTCCAGATTTAACCCCAACACTTCACCATCTGCTAGCAGTAATTATTAAGCTTTTCTTAAAAAAAAAAGATTCAAACAAATCGAATGATCCAATGCTCACGTACTGGCTGTGCAGCACGCGCGTGTCCAACGAGCTCGGCGCCGGTCGGCCGGCGGCGGCCCGGCTGGCAACCCGCGTGGTCGTGCTGCTAGCGCTCGCGGTCGGCGCATCGGAAGGGCTTTTGGCGGTGGCGGTGCGCAACCTGTGGGGCTACGCGTACAGCGACGAGGAGGAGGTGGTCGGCTACACGGCGAGGATGATGCCGGTGCTGGCGGTGTCCATCCTGCTGGACTGCCAGCAGGGCGTGCTCTCCGGCGTCGTGCGGGGCTGCGGCCGGCAGAAGATGGGCGCGTACATCAACCTCGCGGCGTACTACCTCGTCGGCAACCCCGCGGCGTTCTTCGCCGCCTTCGTCTTCCACCTCGGCGGCATGGTAATCCTGCGGCTGGATTTGTTCAACGATTTCTCGAGCTCGATTCTGGTCCGTCTTTGTCAGTTCTTGTTACTAAGAGAGTGGCTCTGGAAAACAGGGACTCTGGTTTGGGATCTTGGCCGGCCTGCTGGTGCAGGTGCTCTTGCTGCTGGCCATCACTCTCTGCACCGACTGGAACAAAGAGGTGAGCTTAGATAGGTTCGTTAACCCGTCGTTCGGCTTAGCTGTCACCGTCTTGTTCTGAATGTTTTGTTCTTCTTCACTTCAGGCGTCGATGGCGAAGGACAGAGTTTCGAAATCTGCTCTTCCTGAAGACACGAACACATGAAGCTTTTCGGCAGAGGAAAGTGACGCAGATTCGTTCGAAAGAACATCGGTGTCGATACAATTGGAAACCGGAAGGAGAACTACGGTACTCGAACATAAAACGGATCCTCGCATGTTATTTGTCAAACAACTTTTGCATGTGTCTTGTCTTCAACATATCGTTGAGGCACGAATGAACTGTTGAAATTTCAGTATGATGGAACAATTTCATAGATCTTCCAGCGATCTTTTTACTAATACGAAGGAACAAATTCAGTGACCTTTAAATTGCCATGGTTGCTACCTCAGGCTGCCGTTGTCACTTTTATTTATCCTCTGTTAGTGCATCGGTGGATTCCAAAGATAAGAGACGAGGACGAGGTTATGGTTGTGCTCCCCCAACTGATACAGGATGATCACCCCGCACACCGTTTAACAAGCGACACATCCATCTCGTTTCCCCTTCGACCAGGGTTCCTAGGAAAGAAAATCCACTGTTCAAACTTGCGATGACCCAATCATGTTCTCAGTTGACACGCTTCTGGCCATGTGTCTGCAAACAGTGCGGCTGCACAGCTGAAAACCGATGAATGATCATTGAGACTCCAGGCAGATCTCATGATACCTCAGCCTCATCCCAATGGCCAAATAGCACTTAAATCTCGTGTGAACCGTGACCTAGCAAAACTAGTACTACTTGATTTATACTCAGACCACCAGGGCATCACAAAACCAACGTCAAGGCATTTATACAGCGCTCACGAAATCTAGCAGCTCATCAAAGACATCGGCTAAATACCAACAGCAAGTACAGAGTCTTAAGCAATGGATGCTATATTACCAATCATCATGCACACAAATGCTCACTACCATGTTATATAACCAAGTTGTTCTAATATATCATCCCTTCGATTCACATTCCTCAGCAATTTGAGTCTTCTATCCAGGCATCTGTTTTAAAAAATGAATATAACTAGTGTAAGCATCAGCTGCATGACATCATAAATCAAAGTAAAAGATGAAATACCATAACCCAGCAAGCACATAGGTTTGACATAAAAATGCGATAGAATTACAGAAAGATCTGCACTTATCTAGGATGCATAAAATCAAATACATGTGTGCATCAGAATGTACTCAAATGCAATCAACATTTCAAGGGTCATACTTATAAACACGTATAAATAAGACACGTTCCATGAGTCACACTACAAGTGAAGGATTTAATAACACAAAACTATATTATAAAAATCAATAGAGTTTTGTTACAGTGCTTGGAGTTCATAACAACCGTTCATTTGGTAAGATCTAAAGGTTAAAAACAGAGAGGTACCAACTAAAAGCAACTTTAAATTGTGGACCAATACCGTTCATTTCAATAGCAACCAAGGTTACCAGAATTGTGAATACTAAAACATGGAATCATCTACATATACCAGATATGAAACATTTAAAAGTATTGCAAAGACATTGAATCCAAACTGATGATTTTGACACAACCAAAACTGGTTATTCATGGGTTAATCATGCACGCAACAGACCAGATAAGAAACAAGATATTTATATAAAAAAACTTTGTGCCTCCTCTATCATAAGCAACAATTTGTCTGCAGAATCTATCCCAAGTCAGGTGCAGCTACAAGTTCAATCAAACTCCCACACCAACTGCATGTCCATTGATCTCGCTAGACTTCTATATATGTGAGTGATGAAACTGGATAATATTTCATTTGCATGTATCATATATGCCAGTTTTTTCACTACAGAATATTAGGGCATTCAATAAATGGTAGTCCTACTGAAGTAAAATTTCAACTGTTGGCACATTTAAACTCAAACACTGTTATAACAATAGTTTAAGCGGAAGCATAACAACTGAGGTAGCATTCATTACCAGACAAAAGAATTGAAGTCATGTCCCCCTCGAAAATTTAGTCTGCCGGGCTGATCAACATATTAAGAAACTCCTTTGATACGTCAACTCGACGGACCTGTACCTTCACCTCTGATATTATTTGTTTCTTCATCTTGGATTCCAAGACATTTGCTTTCTCATCGTGAATCAACTCAAATGCTCGCTTCAAAGACTCCCCACATGGATGCTGCGCCGCCATCCTCTCCACACTCCAAGCAAGGCTGGGGTACAGGTTGCGCAACTCATCAAAACTTCTGTGCATGCCTTGTAAAGTAGCACCTATTTCTTTTTCCTCGTGGTGAGTTACATCCTCAGTCTGAGAGCCGCCATTCTGTCTGCCAGTTGATGCCACCTTCGGCATGTGATCTATGTCCATCTTCTGTCTCTTGGGCTTCCTCAAAGTATCACCATTTTTAGTGGCAGTGGCGATGGTCTCCTTCGACGTGCCACTCTTTGCATTTTCCCCTAATTCTTTCCGAGTATCACCATTTTGATTGACGACCTCCTTCGATGTGCCACCCTTTGAGCTCCCATCCATTTTCTCTTTGTTAGCCTCACCCTTCTTACTCTTCATTGCAGTAGAACCATTTTGTAATGCAGCAGCAGCAGTAATAGCCTCCTTGGCCTTATCTCCCCATATTGCTTCTGAGAGATTATACATATGTAGCTCATCTTCTTCACTTGGCAGAACACCTTTGCTCACTGTTTTCTCGTACCGCTCCTTGAGCCTGCGAACCCTCTCATACAAATCTGCATAGTTGCAGTCCTTCCTATCCAGGCTGTCACGAACAGCAGCAAGAAAATCAGTCTTCGGCAACCTGCCCTCACTCTTCACATGTGCTGCAATGGCCTCCAAGATCTTTATCGAGTCCTCTTTCGACCATGCACGGAGAGCCCGCGCAGACTTCTCAGACTTGCTGGACGGTGGTGGAGAATTGAGCCCCGACTTCTCTGGCTTGACCCTAGGCTTCTTTGCCTTGCCAGACGGAGTTGCCTCAGGTGCTGACTTCTCCGGCTCAGCCTTGGCTTTCTTCCCCATGCCAGTCGAGCTGGCCTCAGGCGCCGCGTTCCCAGGCTCAGCCTTTGCCTTCTTCCCCTTGCGGGATGGAGCAGGTTCCAGAGCGGGCCTCTTCTTGTCCTCCTTCTCAACGGTCTTGGACTTCTTGGCGACCGCCACCTTCTTCGGTACCGGATCCGGGACCTCGGGCTCCGACTCCAACGACTCGCCGTCTTCCTCCTCATCGGCGTCAGTAGGCTGCGGCACCGGGGCCGCCGGCTTGGCGAGGGAGCGGGGCACCGGGCGCATCTGGAAGGCCTGCGCGTCCGCGTCCGAATCGGATTCCTCCTCCGATGAGTCGGCGCCGTTGGCCGCGGCAGCGAGATCATGCAGTTGAGGGTTTTGCGGCTGCTTCTGGGGTGCGGCGGCGAGAGGTGAGTCCTCCTCCTCGGTGACGGAGCCGGTCTCAGTGGAGGACTCCTGTGGGGGAGGCAGCGGCCGCAGCGGCGGCGGCGGGGCCGGCGAAGGGGCGCGCCGCTTCCGGGCCATCGGCGCTAGAGCTAGAGATTGGCGGCGAAATGAGCGGGTTGGTAGGGTTTTGGGAATTTGGAAAGGGAGGATGGGGGTGTTTTGCGGGTGAGCAGAATGGAAGAAGACGCTTCGGTCCAACCAGGATCGTGGGCTTGGGCCGGACCGTTTTTTCTGATTTCTTCGGAGTACCCTAACAATTCGTCTCGGCACGGCTCGAATACATTTTTAACGAACAAAGTTTAATTTTTAGCTGGTTTAATGTCCACATCGGAGTGATTTTAATCACCTCACAAGCTGCTCATGATCCGAACAAGCCAATTGGTAACTATATAACAATTTTTTATGCATAATCAGAGATTTAAAGGCTATATTATAACACCCAAGAATTTTGAAAACCGATAAAAATCAATCCGATGTAGACATTTGTAATCCTCCTTTTTTTCCCCTGTGGAGTTGAACAGTTTCCTCTAAATTTCTACATTATTTCTGTTAAACTACAGTTTTCCAAAGGAGGCTTTAAATTCTTTAGGTTTAGAAGCATTTTAGCATTTTCAAAAAAAAATAAAATCAATAAATTAGCCCAAAACCTTAACTAGAAGGTGAAATTTTAAAATTTTAAAAAAGAGCATGCTCAAGTTTTTGATTTTGTTTCCTTTACATTTTATTTGAACGTTTTCTTGATGTTAATCTCCTATTCAAATTTGAATTCTATTCAGATTTGAATTATTCAAAACCCTAGAAAATTTGAGCCAATTAACAAATAAAGATCTAAGAGAAGCTTTCATCCTGTGAGCTTGAAGGAGACCCTCTCTCAGTGGATAATCGGGATAATATACCATAGCCGTTAAAATCAGAATCGGACCTAAACGTTTTCCATTCGACTAGAAACAATAACAGCATGAGAACAAAAGAAAGCAACAAGGTCATCGACTCATCGAGCATATAAGTTTGGATCAACTGATGAATAATCATTTAATAGACATGCAATTAAGAATGAACATTTCAATGTAATATCAGAGGTTAGCAAAGACGGTGGTCAATATATGTGAAACAATCTACCAATCATATAAATAAAATGAACCATGTTAAGAATCTGAACAAAAAGAAAACGATAGATTTTCTAAATATCTTCCTTCTCAGCAATGACTATGAGTACCGATGTTTAGTGCACTGTAGGTTCATCTCAGGCTGCCACCACTGGCTGATGCCATGGGCATATTTGAAATCTGGAGCAGGGCTCACGTTGACAATTAAGTCAGCTGACGGAAGAAGGTGCAGCGGTTCTGACTCCCAACCTAATGCCTTGAAGAATAGATCTCCGATGGAATTCTTGGTCGCAAGCTTCTCGATAAATCCAGCACCTAGATCCTCCATGTTCTTCCTATGCTGGAAGTAGCCAATGTATTCTGAACAGATATGGTCTCCTGGATTAACAAACAGATATGGCGTCCATGATGAAAGAATGTTGAAGGAATCTTCAGCAATAGACCTCTGGCTGTTCTCTGTCTTAGCTTTCATTGCAATAGTTAATCCTGCAGTAATTACACTTCTTGCGATGCGGAAACCATGTTTTACTCTTTCATCCCTAATTCTTTCAATTGGAGCAGCAACAAAGGGTGGATTGAAGAGAAAGCTTTCCAAAAGCACACCTTTCTTAACCATGTTTCTTCCAGTAAGGATTGCCATACCTGCACCCAGTGAGTGCCCTGCTAGCCAAATCTTGGATCCAGGAAAAACTGAGGCTACATTTTGAACAGCTTGCATTGCAATGGAAAATCTTGAGGTCCTATGTAGACCGTTTTGAATAAGGTGGAGATCAAGGGAAAGATCCCTGGAAATGGTATCTTTCTCTGTTATGGTCCCCCTAAATGCAATGACAAATCTTGGAGCATTTTGAGATGCCTCTTTATTTGAAGGAGGATTGAACTCAAATATAGCACCAAATATAGAATTGTCAGCGTCATCAATAAGCTTGCGAATCAGATCGAAATGGAAAAATTCCCACCATGGAGGTGCAAGGGCTTCAATAGATTGATGATTTAGTTGTCGATCTCTCTCTAAAACATATACAGCCTGAACTAAGCTTGCAGCCACAGATCTCCGATTTTGCTCACAGCTCCTTTTAAGATGTCATAATAAAAGAGTTATTTTCCCATGCTAATGCTTTGTGAAACATAAGGATCAACATTGCTAGCAAAGGATCATATGCCAACAGCTATGCCATTGAAATGTAACAGGATTCTTTCAATTGGCAAATTTACCAACAGTTTTCAAAAGTTCATGCAGAGAATGCAGCAACATAACCATGCATGAGAGAATCTATCATAAAGTACCCACATAAAATCTCAGTGAATTTTTGCTGAAGTGATCTTAACCTATTAAACATCATCCACGCACCATATCTCTTATAAACTTAGCACATGTAACTGCAAAATACCACCTTATCTAAGTATTACTACAATGTACTGCCAAACTTTATTGACAAACCTAAGTTTGAACACTGGTAAAGCGGAAAAATGTGTAGCCCACGGAAGGTTCTTTTTTACGAGTAAAAACAAATGAATATCAGGAAAAGAAAAAAGATAATCCAGAGGTTATATGTGTTCTCACTGATGACATATTACAAATGGGAGCACTTAAGGTCAAGACAAATGACAAGTGATCCCATCAGGGAGAATCCGGTAGAGAATGAGATGTCTATTTCAAAGTGAAGACTAATAATGCCTTAAACCACTTACAGTTGGAGTGGGCCATAATGCACATAATGGGAGGCAGAGTAGGTGGGAGCGGTCAACAAAAGTTAAAGGACATAGTTATGTTTTGAGTGATTTTGGACAGGAATCAGCAAGGGCGGATAGGACACGGAGGCCTACGAACCACATGGAAGTGCTCCCATGCTATGCTATGCTATGAACCAATTGGAGATTTGGTGTTTAAAACAGTTTTACATGTTGTAAACTGGTTGTAAAAATGCTAAAGGCAGATTCATTCCTTGTATGATAGATCAAAGCAAAACTGATTACTTGACATTCTGCGGTTCATCAGAACAACCTAGTTCTCGAACTAACAGCAGGATTGGATGGAATAAAATCAAAGAAAGAATAGATTCCGGAATAATATCACCTGTTATTCATTTATTTATTTAGTTAAACACCCGTTGGCTACATATTATTCATGTGTATCTCCTAGTTTTTTTTTTTTGGGAAGCCTGTATCTGCCAGTAGCTAACACCTTAGTCTAACGCAAAAGCAAGAGAAGAGTATCATGAGATGCTGTTGTATCAGGATAGAATAAGAAACATATTCGATTCAAATTAAGGCCTCCTTTCGAACACAGGAATTTCACAAAAATTGTACAGAAATTTCACAGGAATCAATTCAATTTCGTAAGAAAAACGCAGAATTTGGGAATTTTTCCCACAATCCAAAGGAGGCCTAAGCATGTTTATAAATGTAACCATTCAACGACCCAGTCCACAAACCACTCTGGAAGAGCTCTTAAAGATGTGAGGATCTACAAGCCACATACCAATTCACAGTATTGAGATATGTCGGCCCTGAGATGGCAAAGACATCTCTCTCCACAGCCATGGTGCTACAGAAATCAGTTCTTCCGTCGAGCAGTTGCTGTAGCAATGACAACCACAACACTGCAACAACGCAGGAAAACTACTCAATGCATGGTGGAAACAGCACTAAGATGCCGAGCTAGCAACAATCGGTAGGAGTAAGATCGGAACAGGAAAAAAAGTTTTTTTCAGAGGCTGCAAGATACTGAGCAGTAGTCAATTAGCAGTGCAATGCAGGCGGTTCAAATTCGAGAAATTAGAGCCTGAATAGAAACAGCAGATTCCGGTTCCACTAACCAAACATCGGCAGGCGAGGCAGGGATTTGAGGCCAAGGAACATTTCGGATTGGATTCGAAGCAAAATAAAAGGCCACCACGGAAAAGAGAAAAGGGAGAAATCCATTGGAAAGCAACCTAGACATTCTTCTTACCAAGGACACGAAGAAACCAGCTGCAGCTGGAGCCTGGAAGGGCCGGAACCCACGACGAGGCTGCTGCGCGAGGTCGCGGTGGGAAGAGGGATGGCTGGATCCGGATGTGAGCGTGCTCTGCTCGGTTCGGAGGAAGAGAGAGAAGAGGTACAAGTTTGGGTGAATGAAATGGGGCCCACCGACCCGGCACGGTTGTCCTCCCGGCTGTTCCGCGAAGCGAAACGGATGACTGAACCGACCCATCAACGGCCGTTTTGACGTCGACCACGATTTACTTCATTCTTGGATTTATTAACGTATCATGATTATTTGACATTTTAACTTTTTAATGTCATGTTTAACTTTTAGTCTTATTTAAAGAAAATTTAAAAATTATTTATTTTGTTGTGATTAGTTTTATCACAAGATATGCTTTAAACATAATTAATTTATTTTTATATTTGTAAAAGTGAAAATAATAAATAATTATGTTTACAAAAATTATTTATTTTGTAAATTATTTAAAAATTTATTTTATATTTGTAAACATAATTATTTATATTTTGTTGTGAATGGTTAAATATGGTGACTAAAAGTAAAAAGTGTCAAAAATTTAGAGAGTACTTCATCTACCATTAACTTTTAATATCACCTTTGGTTACACATCTTACAAAAAAACTATTGACATGTGTAAAATTAGTAGCCGTATTTAAAATACTATTAATCATGAAGCAAATTACAACAAAATATATATAATATTTATCATTGTAATTTAAAAAGATGAATGGATAAAAATAATGTTAAAAGTAAACTATGTCAATCTCTCCTAATATTAAAGTCGTCTATCCTATTTTTTCACATTTTTTCTATCTCTTATCTATTATTTTTAGTATCACTACTCATTTTCGGCTCATGTCATCAAACCCGTAAAAACAGATCCCCGCACCTCCTCCCACTATCACCCTCTCTCCCGAGACCAGCCGCCGACGCTGCTCTGCATCCACCCTTCTCTCCTGCCCGTGCGCCTCATCCCATCATCGGCCTCCTTCCCGTGACTGACCGCCAACGCCCCCCTACCTCCACCCTTCCCTCCCGACCATCGGTGTCACAGGCTGCCGCCACCCCGCCTCCGAACCATCGCACCACCCCGTCCACTGCTTCGCCTCGGCCGCCGCTACCCTATCTCCGGATCATCGCCCAGCACCACCTCCAGACCGTCGCCCCTCCCCAGCCACCGCTGCACCGTCTTCGGATCATCGCCCCGCGCCACGTCTCGAGAGTCACCCCACTTCGTCTCCGGATCGTCGCCCCGCCCCGCCCCGCCTTGTCTCCGGTTCGTTGTCCCGCCCTGCTTTGAATTTATAACAAGCTTTCCTTCGATGGTAATCTTTTTGGTGTTTTTTTATTTTTTTCAGCAAGCTGTTCTGCAGTTATCTTTTCTCTCCTTTTTCTTCCATGGTATCTCATATTATTTACATTATTGTAAATTTTATATGTAGTAAATATGTATATCTTATAAGATTATTACGATTTAGCAATCAATCATCAGAACAGTAAGTACTAGCTATGATAGAGGACTGAAGTGGAGAAGATAAACTACGAGTTTCTGTTAACATAATAATCTATATTATTAAATATAATATATAAAGTTAATTATACATTCATTGCTTATATTATTATTATACTGAGTATATACAAGATGGTATAACACTTCGAAGAGAATTTTTAGTTTAACTATTAGCATCTTATTTAAATAAAACAAAAAGGGTTATGCTAAAAAATATTCGAGATTACTTTTTCTGTATCACAGGAATCCAAATTCTTTGATGGAGTGTAGGACTTAATGAATTTTGAGTTGTTTATTAGTTCATGATTCACGTCATATGTTTTTGAATAATTTCTGTTGTTTTACATATATCATATCAAACTTATGCCACATTATATTTATTTATTGAAAAAATAATATATTACGTTGTCTTTCTGTATTGAAATGTGAATTGCATCATGTTGCTCTGTCCGTAGCGTACCACGGGCACTCAAACTATATATATATTTAAAACTCTGTACTTCTTGATACATATTTCCTCCGTTATTAAATTGATGTCACCGTTTATTTTTAACATCAACTTTGACCATGTCTTATTTAAAAAATTAATTCAACTATGTAAAATTTTAAGTTAAGATTCAAATAACTCTAATAATAAATTAATTATAATAAAATATGAAATATTTATCAAATTCTTTTTAATAATAGGAATAGTCAAAGTTGATGTTAGAAGTCGACGACGACATCAATTTAAGAACGAATGGATTATAGACACATAACTGACCTGTCTGCCAATAGATTTCAGCCTGTTATTCTGATTAAAAAAAGACTAGAAAGGTTTTTTTTTCTAGCGGAAGAATGGTTTTGAACCAAAATTTGATAACAAATAATCAGTGACAAGGTATCTAAGGATTATCATATATTAGTGCAGAAACATCGATCAATCCTTTCTAGTTTTTGTCTTGCTATCGAGATATTAACATATTTTATTTTCTTTTTTACTCCAGTCGATTCTATTTTTGTCGTGCTATCTAATTTATAACACAAAACAATAAAACAAATGATGTGGAACAGTTTATGAATCGCCGAGGAACTTGGCTTGGCATTTTGGTGTTACAATTATTAATTGTTTCGTACTAAGATGAAGACTTGACACGGTAAAATTCCGAATCCCAGAATCTGCGGAGGCCGGTACTAAAAGTGCCGGCCTGGGACCCGGGACTATAAAACTAACTCATGCCCAAGCCTTGGCACATGCACAGACGCATCTCTCTAGGTCTCGCCTCCTTCCCTCCCTCTCTCGAGTCCAGATCAAAGCTAAAGTACCGTGACGGTCATGTCGCCGGCCAAGTTCCTCGGCGACGATCACCCGCCGGGTTTGATCTTCGATCCCACCGACGAGGAGCTCATCGAGCACTGCCTCCTGCCGCGAAGCCTCGGCAAGCCGGAAACATTCCCCGGCATCATTGTCGAGGACAACAAGTCGGCCAACACCCAGCCCTGAAAGCTCTTCCAGGACCACGCCCCTGATGCCCCTGATCGACGACCAGCTCCCTGCCTTCTACGTACGCGATGAAAGACCAGACGCACGTCGCAGTCGCCGCTGCGATGGCGGCGGATGGCGGAAGATCCAGAAGAGCGAGAGCAAGGACGACCGCCACGTGTTGATCATCGACGGCAGGGAAGTCCGGTGGACGAGAAACAACCTCAACTTCCACTTGGATAGCGGCAGCGTCGGGTGGGTTATGTACGAGTATTTCATCGATGACAGCCCGTCGCTCAAGGTTTGCCGGATCTCCTTCTCCGGCAGCAAAAAGCGCGCTCGCCAGCTCGACGGCCACGGCAACGGTTCCCTCGCCGGTGAACCCGTTACTCAGCGCCGGCGCGTCACCGACGCAGCCGGCAGCGGTCCTGCTGATTCAACGACCACGTCGCGACGTCGCTCGATCAAAACCTCGGCACGGCGCACGCTTCGGAGGATCATGAACGACATCCTTTCAGCTTCTGGGATGCCAGCGATGCCGATGCCCATTCATAACTCGAGTGCTGGTCTGGATCCGGTGAACATTATTTGTGACGTCGAGTTCCAGGCGTTGCTGGCTACTGCGGATGCAGCAATGGCACCCTTCCGTGTGTCGTTCAACCACGAGGAGGAGTAGGAAGCTCCGGCACGAATGATGCAGCAGGAGTCTGATTAGGATCATGAGACACGATAATGCCAAAGCTCCGGCATGAATGATCAGAGAGCCTCGACGCGCAACGTGAGCATTTTCATCGGAAACGTAAATTGCATGGTTCTTTTTTTTTTTCCCCATGATTTAGTTTCATGTGTCCGATCATTGTCGTATCAAGGCTGTAGCCTCTTTTATCTTGATGTAATCTCTTCAGTTATTGACATGGATTAAGCTAAAGTGCTCGTACGTCTTGCACTGTTGAAGTTTCTTGTTTTGTTCTCTCCGCTCAATAGTTGCCATGCTTCCCATCTTTTAGTTGATTGAAATAATCATGTTCTGAAGAATCACAGGCATTTTGGACTCAGAACAGGTCAGGTCCAATTTTGTATCGCTAATTCGTATTTCAGAACGTGCCCAAGGATAATAAACGAATGCCATCAAGGAATTTATTTTTTCTCAGCCCAAATAATTACAGATATCCATACAGGTTCTCGGCGGCGCCTGATTCTCCAAGCACCGACAGTGGCAGCATGAATGTTCTCTGCTCCCTCACCGTCGTCAGGGGCAGGTATTTACAACAGAGGAATTGAATCAGCGAGCCTGCACGAAGCCATGATCCCGGGCGTCGGCCTACAACAGACTGAAATCTAATGACAGACTGAGCCAATTACATATCATGAATTACAGGATTAGCTATAACCAGACATTACTCTGCATATACTAATATGTAGTTGTTGTTTTATGGTTTGCTGCATATTTTTTATGAACTCTCACGTCCGTTCTATATTGCAAACGTGAATTTCGTTCAATTTGCAGCGATTCTGGATGTCGTTCAATTTCGTACATGACGTGGTCTAAAACAAGGCGAACTCCTTTGGCATTTGGCAAGAGCAACATTCATCATTGAACTGATGTCTAGTATAGGTACATTTAAACTCAAACGGCATGGCTGATGGTTTGTAGTCCACGTTGTGCCACAACAAAGACGTGAGCAAAGATTATCACTGCTTGGACACAGAATTTCAGTGCCTAAATAACTGGCATGGTTCTGTCAATTTCTGTCCGCGGAACAGCAGATGAAGCACCGCGCAAGAAATGCCTGGAATGTCATCACTTTGGAGTTTCCATGCAACTTCTGCATATAATTCAGCTGGAGTGGACTTCAAGCCAGGTAATTAGACCATTAGCACAATCGAATGGGTCGCAACGACCACAAACTAAAAACAACACCAGACAACCATGCACATTTGATACAGTGTTTAAATCTTTACCACGGATCAAAAAGGATTTTATGTTCAGAGTTGACGGGGTGATGCCTGTCCTAGATGAAATAAACGAAATAATCCATCCCAAAGGTTTACACCAGAGCTACAACTACATGTACTTGGAAACGGATGACATCACATGTACAGGATATCCAACCGAAACGACACGATACATTTATCCTGCCGCTGATGCTAATCTAGCGCCCGCCCTTCTCACGTGGAGTTGATAGGGCAACAAGCGCACTGGCTGCCCCAGTAACATAGCTGCTAGCATCAAGGCTTGGGCCAGAAGATTTATCATGCGAACCATGTACCCTGCTCTCGTCTTTTGGGCCCCCGGTTACTGCAATCACCACCAAAGCATTACAGCAGTGAAAAAAAATAGCATGAGTGGTAACCGTTGTATCCATGGTCAAGTACCATACTTTGTGTAGGAGCATTATTAACCTTGGCCACTGCATCCTGGGCTTGAGAGCAACCACTTTCTGGGAACTGATCAGCTCTTGGAGATTCATGGCGCTTTAATGTTTTACTTGATGCGGGACCATCATGGCTTTTTGGAGTGATACCAAGTCCCAAGAAACCATGGTCCTCAGCGCTGATAGATTCACAGCCTACAAAGAAATAATAGCCACATTTGGTAGGCAACAAATAGTCTCCTACATATGATGCTGGGACTTAGAGTAAAAGACTAAAAGTTAGGTTTGTTAATAGAGGCTTACCTGAAGCGTGGACTGAAGCTGTGGCAATTGATGTTAAACTGTCCCGGCCTTTTACTAAATGAACTGCTGGCCTTTGTGATGCAATACCCAGTGAAAGAAATTCCTTGACTTCAGGTGTCAACCTTGGTGCAGAACTGAGACGTTTCACACCAGTACCTATAGGACTACCAAGTGCCAAGCTTGGTACAACAGATTCACAGCCCTTAGAAGTGGAGCCTAAAGCAGAACTTCCATGAGTTTTTGAGGTGTCAGATGGTGCAGGCTGTGTGGTTGGTGTAACAGAATTGCAAGCTTCCCCACCAGGAGCTGCAGATTTTCCAGAAATTGTCCTCAAACGGCCATCATAAACTACAGGTGCTACTCTGGCTGCACAAGAATCTTGGTTGTTGGCACAGTGGGCTGTAGAGTTACCAGGTGACATGATTTGTTTGGGAAAATCTGTGCCTTCAGGTTGCACACTTGGAGAACACTGGCCAACAGCACCGGCAGAACTAGATGATTCTAGCCCACCACTCGGAGCCAGACAAGCCACCGTTTCTGTTACAAAGTTATCACATCCTTTGATGCCATGAACTGGCAAGTGTTCAACCATGGCATTAGGAGCATGTGAATTACCATGGTTAACACTAAGAGTCAATGAACAGCTGTTGCCCCTCTCATTCAATGACAACTGTTCTTGAGTTGCACTTACAGGATCACCAGGCAACGCTTCAACAGAAGGCTTGTACCATAGTGATGGCTGCAGTAGAAGCCAATAAGAAACCGATGGTAAAAATATAAGCATCCAAGGAAAGAAAATTGTAGACAGTGATATTACAGATTCAGAAGGAGCTAGATCAGATTACAGCGAAAAGCAGAGTAAATAATACTCCCTCCGTCCCCATTTAGTTGTCGTTTTAGGTGTGGACACAGGGATTAAGGATGGTGGAAATGGTGCGATGCGCTGAAAACGAAGAAGAGAGAGATAGAGAGAGAGATGTATTGGGAATAGAGAAATGTGTATTGAGAAGTGAGATTGAGAAGTGAGAATGACAAGGGGAAAACTTGTGAACTCTATAATGACAAGTAATTGGGGACGGAGGGAGTAGTATGGTTTCTCTGCATATTACCACTAGTGCTCAAAAGACATGAAGCATCTTGAAAATTTCATATCAATATTTAACTGAACCATAAAAAATTTTCAACAATCACAAATGTAAGAAGTCCATAAATAAGAATAGCCTAACACATTTGGGGAAAAAAAACTAGATTAGATTCCATAGGAGAGCATAGTAATTATTACAATGATTTCTCTGTATATAATACCTAGTGCTCAAGAGACATGAAGCAGCTTAATAATTTCTGATAATGCTCCTCAACATGAGTCATCAGAATTCCAACTATCACAATATTTGAAGTAGGTACTAAGTAGTAAGTACAAAATAGTAGAACTTAGGAAATAATAAATGTGTAACCCCTACCATTCCAAGAACACAAATCAATATTCATATAAAGGATCAAATTTTTTCACAAAAGATAACAGGTGTTGGCCCTGTAAAAAAAAA
>BCLH01001499.1:41912-58096 GCA_001602315.1 Zoysia pacifica | reverse complement strand
CGGGACGCGCGTGAAGGTGGTCAGCGGGTTCGCGCACACCATCCCGAAGCTCGCGTGCCCCGGCGGCGGCGGGAACGGCACGCTGCTCATCAGCACCGAGCGGCTCGCCGGCGTGGAGGTGGACGCGGCGAAGCGGACGGTGACGGCGGACGCCGGCGCGCCGCTGCGGGCCGTGGTAGACGCAGCTGAGGCGCGCGGGCTCAGCCTCGTGGCCGCGCCGTACTGGGAGGGCGTGAGCGTCGCGGGGCTCGTGGCCACGGGGTCCCACGGCAGCTCGTGGTGGGGGCGCGGCGGGGCCGTGCACGACCACGTGGTGGGGCTCAGGCTCGTCGTGCCCGCCGGGGAGAAGGACGGATGGGCCAAGGTCCTCGCGTTGAAGCCAGGCGATGAGCTCTTTCCCGCGGCTCTCGTCTCCCTCGGCCTGCTTGGCGTCGTCTCCAAGGTGACCCTGTCTCGATCATCTTGAGCTGTTCACTCCATCACTCTTTGCAATCTAAGAACTGTTTACAACTTAATGGCCTTTGAACTTTGGGTTTGAGATCTTTGCCCCGTAGCGAGATGATACTTTCGTGCTAAGTAGGAGTTTTGTAACTATACCTATTTTATCAAAATTATTATAAAACTACAGATTTAAGTTATAATTTTAAAAAACTACAGATTTTATGTCATATTTATCACAAAACTACAAATTTTACATTTAATTTATCACAAAACTACAGATTTTATTTTTAATTTATCATCAAACTACAGATCATATACATTGTTTCTGAATTTTACTGTAGCAAATATGTATATAGTTTTTTTTTAAACTATAGTTTAAACTTGTAATTTTGTGATAATATTCCTAAAACAATTGTAGTTTTGTAAAATTTATTTAAAAAATATATTCTCTAATTTTAGATAAAAATAAATAATTTTTTCATAATTTGAAAGTACACCTTAAGGGACTAATCGCAACTCCGAGGCCCCGGAGTCCGGTTGGCCCCCCGTCCCTCACAATACAATGGCCCCCCCCCTGAAAAAAAAAAACTCCGGCGACCTCCTAGCCGTACAAGGCGACGATCGAGCGGCCGTCGTAAGCCATCGGAGCTCCGGGGCTTGGGAGAAAATCCGCTTTGTTCTGTACAGAGGACATTATTCACTTTCTATGCCATAAATTGTAAATCGAGCTAAACAAAAAAAAAATATTTCAACAACACACAGCACTGAGCGCACGGCATTAACTGTCTCACCAAATAATTCGTCCAATAACACTTGGTTAGTACACCTAATATGTGAGCTACGTAAACGGTAGGCCATGCAGGGCTCCTCTTCCTCTGCTTCAGACAGCAACAAGGATTTAATTGATGAGCCAGCAACGGATTAAAACGCAGTACATTTGGACCAGTCCCGATTGTCCTTGATCCGCGAGCACGTCTATGTCACTCTTAAAAGAGTTTGGCCTACAGTTTGACACGTGGGGTTGGACTGGTTGATCGGTATGTCCAAAGTACCAAAGCCAGGATCGCTTCATGTTCGGTCTATTTCATTTACCTTAGGGCCCGTTTAGATCTCTAAAATTGAATCAATTTCTATGAATTAAATTCTTTAAAATTGAATAGTTAGAATCAGATTCAACTTCATTTTTTGATTGGTTGTTTTTAGAATTAAATTTTTAGAATCAAAATCAAATTGTTGTTTATCTCACAATCAGGAAAGAAACGTGAATCTGTCCTGGCTGGATCTGAAACAAAACAGGAATTAAAAATACAAGATCAATGCATCACCAGATCATGCACATTACTAGAAACGAAACAGGATTGACGCATTACCAGATCGATGCTTTACCAGAAAGGCAGAAACAAGAAGTAAAGAAATCAGGAATGAAACACATTAGGAAAGAAAACGAAAGACTATGAAACACATCAGGAAAGCATGCACACAACCACGCAGCCCCGGCAACCGAGCCAGGCGGTGGCGCCCGCGCATGGTCACGCGGCCCCGGTTATCGAGCCAGACGGCGGCGCTTGCTCGCGGTCTTGTGGCCATGGCGGTCGAGCCGCCGCCCACTCGCCGTCACGCGGCTCCGAGGTCGAGCGGCCGAGCGGTGATAACAGTACAGGCTGTCGACGACGGCGGAGATCCCTCTTGGGGCGGCGCTGTCGTGGAGTTCAGGAGCGGGGCACGCCGTCGTGGAGTCGAGGAGCAGGATAGCGCCATCATGGAGTCGCGGAGCAGGCAGCGCTGTAGTGGAGCCGCGAGCGGGGCGGCGCCGTCGGGGGTGGAGGAGCGGGGGTGACGGTGTGAGAGGATAAATTCCGAGGATTTCAGCCGATTTAGTTCGGAAAGCCTCCAATTCGAGTTGTTGGAAATGGGCTGAAAGTTACAATTCTATTCTACGGTTGGCCAAACAGGATGAACTTCGGAATTTAATTCAATTCGGTCCAATTCTGGGGACCCAAACAGGGCCTTACTGATTTTGAACGTTTGCTTCTCCTCTCGCCTTCACTTTGTTAGTACTCCTAGTTGTTACCAAGGTTATGCTACTCTGTACGTTTCTTTTTAGTTGCAATTCTCACCGGGAATTAAGTAGAAGTAAAAAAGATGAGATAAAAATATAAGATGAAGAGATATAGAGATAAAAATATATTGAGAATATAGAAAGTTATATTAAGAAGTAAGAACGAACCTTTTAAGTAAAAATAGAGGGAGCTAGAACAACAAACTTTTTTAAATGGAGGGAGTAGCTATTATGTGCTAACTATTTATCTCATGAGTATATAAACAGAGGGGGAAAATGAATACAATCATTTCTAGTGGATTAACCAAGTACTCCATAACAAATGGGTAACCTATATCAGCCCATCTTTAGCTAAAGATGGAATAAGCAGTTGCGTCCTCGCGTTAAGTACTGTTAAATAAGCTTGTCATGTCTGATATATCCAATCTCTAGGGAACTAGAAAATTATGAGAAGAGTAGTCAAACCATTCGGCTACAATAACAGGTGTCGGAAATGGGGTTAGAGAAGTTTTCAGGAAAAAGAAAGGACTATAGATCAGGCCACCATGTGCTTACCTGCATTGCGTCCTTAATTAAAGCGTTTGCGTGTTCAAAGAGGAACATGGAACCTCCACGATTCTACAATTAGCCTAAAATATATTGCGCCTGAATCACACGATGGAGAAAATATATATGAACGCCTCTGATTGAACCCTTAAGATAATCAATCAGCCAGTAGTACTATCCCAAAAATAATATGCAACGAATTTTGGCGTCAGATGTCGGTGTGTCCTAAAGTATTGATAGTATGTCCATTGCAATGGGTGTGCATACCTGGGGCCTTAGATAATTTTCTTGTTATCTGAAAGTTTGAAATCCATCAGATGCTTCTGTGTAATATATATCCGGACTTGTTCTTTCCTTTCAGCAAATACTACTTTTCGGGTGAAGTGATATTGGTTAAAATGCTTAAACTCATAGTAACCCGGGTATCTTTGCTAAGGGTCTGTTTCCTTCTAAGTCGATTTAGATTTTGTTGATCTCTAAGTCATTTTTTAGCTATTGGATATTGATCTGCCCAAACAGATTGTTGCTCAGAGAACTAGCAAATCTGTTTTGCTAAGATAGGACCTTTTTATGCAGGTCGAGTAAAACACTGATCATGCGCCACCATTTAGAGTACATTGTACAAACTGTCATAAATGAATATTCCTTCCGTTTTTAAATTGATGTCGTCGTTAACTTCTAACTTCAATTTTGACAATTTGTCTCATTCAAAAAATTGTGATAAATATTATATATTTTGTTATAATTTGATTTATCATTATAATTATTTGAACCACAACTTAAATTTTTACACATTTGAACTAATTTTTTGAATAAAACGAATGGTCAAAATTAGTGTTAAAAATCAACGAATACATCAATTTAAGAATAAAGAGAGTATCTTCTAAACCTCTAAACAGTTTTTTTTTTGAAATCCTAAGCTGTGTTTAGTAAGAAAAAGAAATGGCATCACATGTTTTTACGAAAATTAAATGACATTAGTGCATTATTTTGGCAGTAGAACATGGAGATCCTCATGTATGAGATGCACCATGCCTGTTTGCTAATCGTAATGTTACCATTTTAAAAGTTCTTTCGAACTATTCCTGCTTAAACCTTTCAATGCATCAACGGTGCAATTCGTAAAGGAACCGAGTGGTTTGCAGATCACATTGTCCCTGGAGCCGAGCTTCAAGAGGAGCATCACCTACGAGTACAGAGACGACACCACGTTCCAGGATGACTTCGCCGCGCACGCGGCGCGCCACGAGTTCGCCGACATCACCTGGTACCCGTCCCAGCACAAGGCCGTGTACCGCGTCGACGACCGCGCGCCGCTCACCGCGTCCGGCGACGGCGTCAACGACTTCATCGGCTTCCAGGCCACGTCCATCGCGGTGTCCGCCGGCATCCGAGCGCTGGAGACCTCGCTGGAGCGGTCCAAGAGCGTGAAGGGCAAGTGCGCGATGGCGGCGGCGGAGATCGCGGCGAAGCGGCTGGTCGGCAGCGGCCTCCGCAACAACGCGCTGCTGTTCACGGGGTACCCCGTGGTGGGGCGCCAGGGGAAGATGCAGACGTCGGGGTCGTGCGCGCGCTCGCCGGCGACAGACGTGCTCAGCGCGTGCGCATGGGACCCGCGGTTCCACGCCCTGTTTTTCTACGAGAGCACGGCGTTCTTCTCGCCGGCGCGGTTCCGGGACTTCGTCCTCGACGTGAAGCGCCTTCGCGACGCGGCCGGCGCCGACCGCCTCTGCGGCGTGGACGTGTACAACGGCCTGATGGTCCGGTTCGTCAAGGCCTCGGCGGCGCACCTCGGCCAGCCGGAGGACTCCGTGGTCGTGGACTTCAACTACTACCGCGCGTCCGACCCGGAGACCCCGCGGCTGAGCGAGGACGTGTGGGAGGAGGTGGAGCAGCTGGCGTTCGTCAAGCACGGGGCCCGCCCGCACTGGGCCAAGAACCGGCTGGTCGCGTTCGCCGGCGTGCAGGGGAAGTACCCGCGCTGGGGAAGGTTCGCAGCGGCGAAGCGCCAGCTGGACCCGCGAGGGCTATTCGACAGCCCCTGGTCCGACGAGGTCGTCTCCGGGAAGGAGGTGGCCAAGGGCGACGGGTGCGCCCTCGACGGCAGGTGCGTGTGCTCCGAGGACAGGCACTGCAGCCCCGGCCAGGGGTATTTCTGCAGACCGGGGCTTGTGTTTACAGAGGCCAGGGTATGCAGGTATTTGGTGTCGCAGGATCAATGAAAAGCTGGTTCGTTGCCAAACGCTTGATTGATTATTTGGGTTAGCAACAAGTTGTCAAGGTTGTGTGATGTACTGGCAGTTAATCGATCTTTGTTTCCGTAGTGAAGAATGTGAAAATAATGGAAGTGAAAAAAGAACCTTATAGTAGAATTGGAAATTTGTAAAAGAACGGATATGAAATTTGGTACAATTCAAATGTTGGTTGCTCTGTTCTACTTCTATCATTCTATGTGAGTTGCTCCACGAAATTGTGCATTTTGCAACATGGTCTACTATTTTAACATTGAGGGCTCCTTATCTACTCCTACTGAGCTACTAGTGCAGTAGGAAAGTGAGTAGCAGTAGCTCATAGTTGTATATTTTTCAATTCCTTAAAGTACTTCTTAGAAAATCAAAATCCAGTGAACTTTTAGTTCCATAGAAATCAGAAACCTATAGATTCTTTGTGAATCTATTTGTTGCAAAAAGGAGGCCTTTGTAGTTTTAGACAGATGGACAAGATAAAGAAGCACAACGGTACATTCATCAAATGGAGCGATCAACACCTGCGATGACTGATGACGACCTGCTAAAAGTACTCAAAATCAACCTGCGACGAATCAGTGTGACGCGAGCTGGTCTTCCCGCCGCCGGCGCTCTTGGGCGTTGCCACCAACATGGCGGTGTCGGGGATGTACGGCGGCTGCGCGCTCCTGACGAGCGCCCAGTTCACGCCGTCGAAGAAGGGGTGCTGCTTGACCTCGGCCGCGCCGCGCCGGTACGCGAGGCGGTTCTGCGGCTCCTTCGCCAGCAGGCCTCGGATGAGGTCCCTGGCCGCGGCGCTGACCGCCGGCGCGTCGGGGAAGCGCAGCGGCTGCGCGACGACGTTGAAGAGCGTGGCGCGGTTGCCGGAGCCCTTGAATGGCGTGTTGCCGTGCAGCAGCTCGTACAGGAAGACGCCGAAGGTCCACCAGTCGACGGCGCTGCCGTGGCCCTCGCCGCGGATGATCTCCGGCGCCAGGTACTCGTGCGTGCCCACGAACGACATGGACCGCGCGCCCGTCGGCTCGGCCGTGAACTCTAGCGAAGTCAGCGGCAGCTTGCTCTTGGTGGTGCAGGTGGTGGTCACCACCGGCCCTGCAGGCTCGTCGCTGTCCAGCCTCACCTTGTCCTTCTTCTTCTTGCTCTTCTTGGACGGGAGCAGGCGCGGGAGCTTGCAGCCGTGGACGAGGCTGCTGCCGCCGCCGACACGGCCGGACGGTGAGCGCACGAGCGCCGGGCTGACGGAGCAGCGCAGGGAGAGGTCGAAGTCGGAGAGCATGATGTGGCCTTCCTCCCGGACCAGCACGTTCTCGGGCTTGAGGTCCCGGTACACCACGCCCAGCATGTGCAGGTACTCCAGCGCGAGCAGCACCTCGGACGCGTAAAACCTGCACGTTTACATCTTCATCGTTTTTCCCTTTTTTTCACGCAGGAAAAAAAAAAGGGAAAGGAAAAAAACTGATGTCGACTTGCCTGGCCGCGTCCTCGGTGAACCGCTTGTTGGGCTGCTTCTGCCGGAGGGAATGGAGGTTGCCGCCGCTGCAGTACTCCATGAGGAGGCAGCAGAACTTGTCCGTCTCGAAGTGCGAGTAGAGCGTGGGCAGGAACGGGTGGTCGAGCAGGCCGAGGATCTCGCGCTCCGTCTGCGCGCGCGCCAGCTTGTTCCGGCCCGCCAGCGACCCCTTGTCCATCACCTTCATCGCGAACATCGCGCCGCCGCCGCCGCGGAGCTCGACGAGGTACACGCTGCCGATGTCGCCGTAGCCGAGCCGCTTGACTAGGCGGAAGTGGCCCAGGCTCAGCGGCGGCTCCGCGGCACGGATCGCCTCCCACCTCGCGTCCCCGCCCGTGTGCCGCCGCGCAACCGCCGGCGCCGGCGCGCTGCTCCCGTCGGTGGTCATCACTGAGTGATGATGAGCGTCCTCCTGATCGGGGCTTTCTTCTGCTGCAGCTACAACGGCGGACGAGCTCGACGTCGTGGAAGAAGAACCTGCACTGGCCGCGTGGTTGTGGTGGCCGCCAATCGACCCTGACGAGTAGATCGGGTTGAGGCTCTTTCTGAAGCCTGACGGGTCCCGTGGCGAGGCCTCCAGCATCCTCGGGCTCGGCAGCGTCGTCGGGTACGCGCCGGCCGCGTCGAAGCGCCCGATCACGACGTCTTCCATGACCGCGCCGCCAGTGGTCGACGTCATCGTGTATACGCCGCGCTCGACCGTCCCGTCGTCAGGCTGTCAAGCTACTCCATGTCGCGGCGTGCAAGTACTATGATCACGAAGAGCGAACTGAATGAATAAAAGATGTTATCTGTCGATCGGCTGGTCCAAATTCTCAGGGCTGGTGACCAGCAAAGAACGAAGCCACCAGTATCCTAACGAATCGCAACCAAAGGAAAGTCTTGACTAAAACCACCATGGATTGAGCAGAGAGAAGCGATCGAGCAACCTCCGTACCTGCTGCCGTCGAGCAAACAAGGACGACGCTGAGGAAGACGAAGACACCTGCAGCGGCGGCAACGAAGGGTTTGCAGGGACGGAAGGCGGAGTTCTGCTCCGAAGTTAAGGACGTCGGGGGCGGCACGACTGGATGAGACGACGTGTTCGTGGCTGCCACGGACACACGCTCGATCATCCGAAACGTGAGTGGGACGACGACGTGCAGGGGTGTGCATGAGCCGTCGTTGATCGTGGCGGGATGGAATGAAAATGGGTCATCAACCGGTCGCTGGACGCCGGGAGGTTCGGTCGGCACGGTGGTTGACGAGGAGGCCAGGGACAGGGAGGGGTTGGTGATCTTCATTTGGAGGCCACGGCCGGTTGGTCTTCGATAGGGAGGCCAGCTACGGGCCTACGGCCGAGCACACATAGGCGGAGCTAGTAGTAGTAATCTTTCCATCTTTTGGAACACGCACGTAGTACGCAGGCTAGTGAAAGGGCAGCTGATCTTCTCGTTCCGACTGCTTCACCATGGCGATGACGGGCTCGACGCTCTCGTTGATCGCCCGCGACGCGTCGTCCCGCCCCGCGCGCTCTGGCTCTGCCCGCACCGCGCGCTCGGGGGCTGCGGCGGTGTCGCCCTCACCGCCGCACGCTCATCAGGTCCCAGCGCACTATACAACAACTCATCTATACTGATTTTTTTTTATTGTTATAAATGACTATAACGACAGTCAGTCATTAAAAATTTTTAGCAACCAATCTTATCTGTCGTTGATAATGACGTTGCTATAAATTTTTAGCAACCGACCACTTGTAATGACCGATTGTTTGTTGAGAAAATATGAAACAATGACAGATCATCTGTTCAAAAGTTTTATTGTTTAATTCTCCAATGTTATATTTCAATTTTTAGCAACTGATTTCAGATGCTAATTGAAGGTTATGACATAGTGGCAGGAGGAGCAGGGATAACAACACGCTCCTCGTCTGGAGAAAGACCACACGTTCTAGGCCCTGTTTGGTATAGCTGAAACTTAATAAAAAAGCAGCTTATTTTTCTAGCCAGTGAAAAGCAGCTGAAAAATAAATTGTTATTTAGTTCATTCTGAAAAGCTGCTAAACTAATAAGCTGTAAAATAAATTTGCTGTTTGGCCTAACTTCTGTTTATTTCTGTGAATAAGCTAGAAATAAGCTGTACCAAATAGGGCCCTAAACCGGCACGACCAGAGGCACTTGATGGAGCGAGTTTTCTAATGACGCAAATATATAATGAACCCTTCTGAGATAGGTCAAAGTGTTGTTGCAACTTCTAAAAGGTAAGATATAAATTCTATCTCAACCATTAATTTGAGCAAAATTATAAATGAACTAGTGATATTAGCATGATATATATATATATATATATATATGTATTATTGATTGCCGTAAGTTGCCAAAATTCACTGATTATTTTCCAAATTGAATCATAGAGCTTTTACCTCTTCGAAGATAAAAGTACAATTTATGTAAATAGACAGTCCATAATCACTTGAGTCTATTTTAAAATCCATCATATATCAATATTAAGTAAATTTCACAAACATATAACTATTTGTATTATTGTAACACAAAGCTACAACTTTTGTGATATATTTCACAAAACTACAACTTTTTAATAATAGTTTGGATGACATGTGGAGTTAGTTCATGTAGCATTAGTGTGATTGATATGTGGAGTCGTGCAATAAAAATTGTAGTTTCTTAATATATATAGTCAAAATAGTTGTAGTTTTTTAAATGGGCCATAAAAGTTGTAATTTTGTGTTATAATAGTACAAATAGTTATATGTTTGTGAAATTTACTCATAAATATTTGAGTTTGTCTGAAACTACTGGGGATAAAGTGTTCCAAACAGATCCTTAAAAAGGAGGGAGTACTTAGAAAAATCGGAATCAAAAGTGTGAGAACACATGCTTAGACCATCTATACGGTTCCAAAAGGGATAATTTTTCATTCATACCATTACAATAGTGAATATAACTACGATGTGGGTACCGAAGTATGACACAATTAAAAAGTGTGAATATGTATTGCTAAGAAATATACTAATCATATGATAAATATTAATAAAAAAGAGATAATATCACAAACAACACACTTCATATATATTTGTTTTATCTAATAAGGTGAATAGTGACAGGTGATGAATAAGATTTATAACTAATACCAAATGAGTATCTTTAAATTTTCGATGGCTTGTACTAACACATTATGTTATTTTCAAATGGAAAATAAGAAAATTTCCGAAAAAAAAGCGGCCAGGGCGGGAATGCCACGTTGGCCTCACCAGCAAAGCCACGTGGTCGGCGGTCTCCTGCCGGGGTCCCACGCGCCAGTCCACACGACCGTTGTGTTACCTGACGACCCGAGACATTTCGCACTGTTAACCATTTGTTGATACTCCAGTCTTGCTTCTGACTGACAAATGAACCACTCGTGGAGCCTACAAGTCAGTCTCGACGTGGGGTAGATTGGTTGAGTTGTGAACTTTGAAAAAATAGCTGTGTGAGCTGTGAGCTGTGAAAAAGTTATAAATTGTTTGGTTAAAATAGCTGTAAGGTTATAATATTATATATATTACAAATATAATATATATAATATATATTATAGTTATATAATTATAATTATATTATATAACTATAATAATATATAATTATAATATATATATAATGTTATATATATTATAAATATATGTATTACATAGTTATAATTATATTATAATTATATCACATAATTATAATTATAGAATATGATTATTATTATAAATAATTATATATTACTATAATTACAATTATACTTTTATTGTAATTATATATTATATAGTTATAATTATATATAATTATATTACCTAATTATAATTAATTATATAATATAATTATAATAATATATAGTAATATATAATTATAATTATATATAATTACAACTATGTAATATATAATTATAATAAAAGTATAATTATATATAATTATGTAATATAATTATGTGGTATAAATAATTATAATTATATTATTATGATATAGTTATAATTATATGACATAATTGTAATTATATATTACATAATTATAACTATAGTAATATATAATTATGTATAATTATAATTATAATATATAAATCAGCACTCACAGCTGACAAAAGCAAGTTCAGACTTATTTTGATTTTTAACTAGAAAAAATCTGTTTTCTCGCAAATAAATTTGTCACAGCAGCTGATCTTAGTCTTTTTTTATTTTTGCAAAAGCAAAAACTAAAATCTAACCAACCAAAGTCACCCTTAGCCCACCGTGGCGTGGGTCTGTCCGGGACCTACCAGCAGGCAGTTGACAGCGCGGAGCCAGCGGTGCTTGCCACGTCCCTCAACGTCCTACCCCTGAATTTTCAACTTATTCACGTCCATGCCACTATTCGAGTTCCAGCCCCACAATCTGAGCCGTCGATGAAGAAGTTGCTAACTGCAATGCGACTACTGTATCTGTCTTCTTTTTCCAACGTAGATTAAGACTCTTGGATGGTTGCATGATCATTTATTGTTTAAACTTTATCTTTAGAAGTAGGAGTATGTTTAAACATTTTTCTATTTATACGTGTCTCTTGTATCATCAATATAAATCTAACAAAATGTTATGACGAAATATACCAAGTTGGCCATAGAATAAAATACGAGGGACTCAACATGATGCAAGAAAATATGTGTGTTCGGAGGTCGTTTTTACAGTAGTGTTGTTTTTTTGTAACCAATGTAAGCTACAATGACACGCAGGTGTGAGGCGGCAACGGCAGCCACAGCTGCTGCTGCTGAACGAAACCTATGTTTACATTTTTTTTGGAACACTAACTTTTTAAAAAAAACATATAGAAATTTCACATCCAATATTCAAAATCATAGAAAAAAATATCGCAATCTAGAGGCCTTAGTAAACCTACTAGGAGCATTAGATTACAGAAGCAAAAGATGAAAGGAAATTTTATAACTGCATAAAGAGCTAATCTCCAACGCTATCGAAACCGAATGTTTGCCGAGTGCTAAAAGGTTTGCCGAGTGCAGTCTTTCGGGCACTCGGTAAACAACTTTTTATCGAGAGCTATGCGAAAAACACTCGGCAAACTTTTTTGTTTGCCGAATGTTTTTCTTTTCACTCGGTAAACAAGATATTTGTCGAGTGTTTTTGGTTTTGCACTCGGCAAATTTACATGTTTGCCGAGTGTTTTTTTTTCACTCGGCAAAACAAGTATTTGCCGAGTGTTTTTGGTTTACACTCGGCAAACAAAAAATACTCGATTTTCAAAGCATATTTTGAAGCAGCAAATTAATTCAAATAAAAAAGTTTTCAACTATAAAGTTGTATAACTTTTCAAGATCTACAACTTTTATTTTAACCATTTTTTCATTTGACAAAGCGATAGTAATGTTATTCACAAAATTTATATCTCTTATATAGTTTCATGAAACTAGAAGAAATGTATATAAGATTTTTGAACAATATTACTACCACTATGTCGGATGCACAAATGACCAAAATAAAAGTTGTAGATCTTGAAAAGTTATACAACTTTGTAATTGAACACTTTTTAATTTAAATTAATTTGTTACTCCAAATGTGATTTGAAAAATCAGATGTTTTTTATTTGCCGAATATAAAAACAAAAACACTCGGCAAATACATGTTTGCCCAGTGTAAAGAAAAAACACTCGGTAAATACTTTATTTGAAATTTGAATCTTTTAAATGATCTCAAATGGAGAAACAGCCAAAATGAAAGTTGTAAGTTGTAGATCTCGAAAAATTAGAAAACTTTGTAGTTGACAACATTTTGATTTGAAATCATCTTGTTATCGAAAACTACGTTTGAATTTTTTAAATTTGAAATTCAAATTTTATAAACGACCTCGGATGGAGAAACCACCAAAATGAAAGTTGTGGACCTCGAAAAGTTATGAAACTTTTTAGTTGACAATGTTTTGATTTGAATTCGTTTAGGGTCTCAAACAAGCAATTTACACTTAGTTTTGTATAATATGTGTGGAACTAAAATAAAATCTAAACATAAGTGACAGTGCGGTGCAGTGGTTAGAGGTGGTGCGCGCGAGGGGAGGTCGCGGATTCGAATCAGGCTGGCCAGTGAGAAAAATGTGAGGGCCTCTCCCGATTAAAAAAAATTGCTTTTTTCGGGCTTTTTCGGTTTAAATTTTACTGAGTGCTTTTTTTCAACACTCTGCAAAAGGTTTGCCGAGTGCACGACAAAAAACACTCGGCAAACAGTTGTTTCCCGTCACAAACTAAGCCAAGCGGGCTTTACCGTGAGTGACCCTCGGCAAACATCAAACGTTCGGTTTCAGTAGTGCAATGATATTTATAAAGATTAAAATAAGCTGCGCTGAATATAAAATTATTTTTCCATTAATCACTCACTCTTGTTGACGTGTGGACAATCAGTAATATTAGTTGTAACTATGCATTAATGCGTATGCATGCATGATTCCTATGATCATCATCAATCAGGCTTTCTTTCTTGCGCCTCTGCTGGTCATGCTCTCCGCCCAATCATCCGAGGCCAGCCGTCGACAATGGCACTCTCGCAAATTGCTGACAACCTCGAAGGCCTTTCGACGGCATCGAGTTCTATGGCAGTTGGAGGCGGCGAGGCCTCCGGAGCTCCGGGGCCTGTGATTTCTTTTTTTCCCGCGTGTCCACCTCACTTCTTGCTGGTTTGGAGCCACTCACAGGGAGCTTAGGTAGCGTGTGTACGTTGCTGCTGCCGTAGCTGTCGTTCGTTCGTTTGTTACCAGGCTCAGTTCAGCAGCACGGAAAGAGTTCAGAGCGAGAGCCATGGATTACTAGAAGTCCAAGTTGCTGCCCAAGATGAAGCTCGTCTTCGTCAAGACCGGCGGCAAGAAGGCCGCCGCCGCCGAGCTCGTCAAGGCCTTCGACAAGTCCAATTACGGTCCGTCTGGTTCATCCTCAACGCCCTTCTGAACATACTGCTATGGATGGCTCCAATGAGAATGCATCAGTTTGTGCATGCAGGAGGGAATCGACAGCCAGTTTTTAGGAGAAGAAGGCGGCCGGTCTCCAGCCTAGAGTCGTCGAGATCTACGAGTCTGTTCCTGCACCAGTCAAGGTAAATTATTGGTCGGTCCACCAGGGATCATCGACACGCACGGACTCCTGTCCCTTGAGGATTAGCTAAGGATCACGGAACTTTTCGAAACAGGTTCTGATCAAGGAGAGGAAGAAGACAGCCGCGATCAAGAAGAACTCGGCGGCCGTCACCAAGCTCATCGAAGATCTGGCAAAGATCGGTAAGCTGGCGAACTACATGTATATGATATACGACCTCCGTTCCAAAATATAACCTGCCACCCCGGCTGAGACCGACTCGGCGCCGGCGAAGGCCGAGGAGGCACCCAACGCGGCCTAGCTAGCTTTTGCTCCTACGTTCAAGTTTGCTTTTTGAACGATTCGTTGTCTTATGATCGGTGAAACTGAATACCCCCCCCCCCCCCCCCCCAAAAAAAAAAAATAAAAACCAGAAAGCACTGCTGCCTTTTTGTTGTCCATATAGTATACGCATGTGTGGCATCTTTTACATCGTCATTGCCAGTTTCGTGTTTAGAACGATCCATTGTCTCGTGATTTCAAGGTTTCTCAAGAGCTTCCAATCCTTCCGTGGCTGGCAATTCTCTTCTCGTTTTGTTTTCTCTGCCATGCACAGACGAATTTTCCCTTCAGTACTTCTCCTACTTGGAATCAATTGAGCAGATTTGTTCAGTTGCGTCATCCTCGCATTATTTCATCATCATATTTGTGAGTTGGCAGTATAGTGTCTGCATGTCATCTGTCCCATAGTCTGTCACTGAACATGTGCTCCGCGTATTGTTGTTTTCCAGCCACTCTCGCGCATCTCTGCAAAGTGGTAGCCATGAGCCTTGCAGTGGATGGAGCTACGTATGTAGGGTAGAGTGAAAGGAAGTAGTTATACTACCAAAAAGGGATAAAAATTGAAAGTAAAAAAAAAACAGGTTGAGTTATTTTTGGCAGATTATTCAGATCGCAAATATTGATAACACGTTAATTTGAGAAACGACGCTGTCATGTCGAGAAATGACATTTCGTAATCCAGACATGCTGCCGCCTCGTAACGCTAAACAGGGTGAAATAGCGGAAAAGTGAATTAAAAACAGTGAAACCGACGATAAAAAACACCTGAAAGCTGGAAGAGGAGGGAAATGGCGGCCCACTGGTCGCTCTATTTATGGGCCTCGACTCGGACGCTACTTCCGCTGGTGGATCGACGGCCCAATGAATACCATTCTGAAAGCCCAATTAAGGCCTGGAAAGAAACAAGAGCTTCCCGGCCCGCCGGCATGGCGCCCCCGCGCGAGGTGGCTGGCGGTCGACTGATTCTTTCCTTGCAGACCTCCTCTGAAACTTCACCGCATCAAAGTTCAAAGAGCACAACGATCTGAAAATCAAAATCTTGAGCAGTGGACTTTAGTTCAAAATGATGAGCCGCCACAGTCTCTGCATCCATTAATATTTTGCTAAGCTGTCCACAAAGAAATTAAATTCCAATACGCCCGCAGTATCCCTGATCATGTTCCTCCAGGAATCAAGCCTCGATGAGTCCCGGTGGCTATCATTCCCATACTGAAAACGCATTGACATGCTGCTCGAAAGGATCCAACCATCACACTATACTCCTATTCCGTGCTCTTCGCCTCTATATTTGCATTTCTTCTTTGGGCTCTCGTTGCTCCTCTAGATCGATGTGTGATAAAAATAGGCTATATAAATAGCTCCGGATGGAGCTGGTTTTATCTCAGGGCGGAATGAAATTCTCATACCAACTGATAGTGGTGCAAGTAAATACCTGTGGGGATCAAATTTATTTTAAATTTTATGAGTATTTATGATTTAACTGCTTTTGAATAAATTGAACTATCTGTCATGTATGGTCCTTCGAGTCTTCAAAGAGGCAGATGTACCAAAGATTTAGGCGGTGTGAGCTTCTAGTAATAATAAAGCCACTGTTCTTGAATTGTTGTTGTTAGGAAAATGATTCTAGTTCAAAAATAATTTCATCCTCTTTTTTCTATACCAAACACGTACGGTTCCTATATTTATGGTGAATTCTAACCTGTTAATGGTGATCGACACTTTATTTTAGGTGGATATAACCATATAGCCTGCGCAAAAGTACTTGTATCGTAGTCGAAATATCTAATTGTGAACAGTCAAATTGAGAAAAGTTGACTTTGACACTCTGTCGTCTTTTTGCGTCGCATGAATCAAAATGAAAGAACCCAATTTTCTTTTTCTTTTTTTTGAAGGCTAAAAAAGCCCAATTAGCTGATCACCACGGGTATAATGGGCCGTCTGATCAGTTTCCGTAGCAACGCCTTCATCTCAAGGGCCCAGTCCA
>BCLH01001499.1:0-26630 GCA_001602315.1 Zoysia pacifica | reverse complement strand
CAAATAGTAGCCACTTAGTGGGAGCCAAGTTTTGCAAGATAAATTTAGGAGCACCACTACTTATTGTAACAGTACCAGCTATTAAATCTTTAAACATGCAAGGCTATGTTCAGAAATTTTCATGGTGTATGGCACTACGCAAACATAATATTAAGGATACAAACCAAATTACTACCCTCAATTATAATTAAATTCTAGATAACCTCCTAAACTATTTTTTGGTTCAGTTTATCCCCAAAACTTTGCGGTTTGGTTCAAAATACCCCCCCTATTACAATTTGTCTTTTTTGTTTCTCTATATATAAGCGCAATCTTAAGCTAAATTTTTTTCGAAATGACATCACATCATAACACATATTAGAAAAATACATCATAATTTTTTTATCATTATTTTCATATATATTAAATCATAAAGATTAATTTACTATTAAATGTCCTTCCCTATGAAAATAATTACAAAAAATTTATGATTTATTTTTTTTAACATGTGTCATTTTGTGCTCTATCATCTCGTAAAATTTTAGCTTAAGATTACACTTATATATGGAGAAATAAAAAGATTAATTGTAGTAGGGAGTCAATTGAGCTAAATGGCAAAGTTGTGGGGATAAACTGAACCAAAAAAACAGTCTAGGGAGTTATATAGACTTTGGCTATACTTAAGGGTAGTAATTTGGACTTTATCCTAATATTAATTACTTATAGCTGAGTTCCAAATATGTTCTATTACGTTTCACAAAAGCACGTTGTCAATTAATTAATACTCCCTCCGTGCAAAAATAGTAGCATTTGAAGCTCTACTAGACTTTGGCTATACTTGAGGGTAGTAATTTGGACTTTGTCCTAATATTAATTACTTATAGCTCAGTTCCAAATATGCTCTATTATGTTTCACAAAAGCACGCTGTCAATTAATTAATACTCCCTCCGTCCAAAAATAGTAGCATTTGAAGCTCTACTAGACTTTGGCTATACTTGAGGGTAGTAATTTGGACTTTTTACTTGAGGGTAGTAATTTGGACTTTTTCCTAATATTAATTACTTATAGCTGAGTTCCAAATATGCTCTATTATGTTTCAGAAAAGCACGTTGTCAATTAATTAATACTCCCTCCGTCCAAAAATAGTAGCATTTGAAGCTCTATCGGTAGAGCTTCAAATGCTACTATTTTTGGACGGAGGGAGTACTACATATAAACAAGTAGGCCCAACGTGCTTTGAAGAGAAGCAGTACTGCCAGCCTGCTACAGTGCAAGACAGCAAGATCACAGCCACAATATCTATTCGTGAGATATTATCTCAACCTTATTAGAGCAATCAACTAAATCACATAATATGCACTAAAGATTCAGTTATGGTTTAACAATAAGCAATGCACTTACATAATGGTTAAAGCTGAACAAGTGTAAAACGCATATCATGATTTGTTAGCTGAAACCAAATGCTGGGAATCTTACTAATATTTGATATGGGCCTATCTATAAGCATGGACACAGTTTCATGGCACACCACCATCGACAGCTCACGCACATTGTGGAGCATTACCATTGACACTTCCTCCAGTGATAAGCCTTCTCATAATGATCTACATTTTGTACTCATGTGATATTTTTGATCGCATCGTGATCTCAATTTACCTTAAGAATTCTTTCAAGTTCCTGATTACTTTGTGCCACGGAATTTCACATCCTAACTTATTTTTTTATTTTATTTGTTCTTTGATTCTAGATTTAAGATCAGATATATTGGCCTATCTCAGTCACAAGCTTGTTTGGGGGCTCACTTTGTTTGGTCCCAACATCGCTGGCGCCAGTGCGCAGTATAAAACCTTATATCCTTATCCAATTATCTCTAACCTGTATGCATAAAAAAACTACCAAGACAAAACCTTATATCCTTATCCTATTATACAGAAGAGAATTTAGCAGGAAAACTAAAGATGCCGCATAGTCAAGCGGGTAAAGCACCAATACAACCATCCATATACACATAGAAGATGCAAGCCATAATAGCATCGAAGGTAGTCTCACCAATGGTTTACTGAAAGGAACTAACTGATCCAAAAGTTAAATCTGATTAGAGGGCCCTGGACTGTTATTTCCATGAGGGTGGGGATCAATAAACCCCAGTGTGTTTTTAATTGTAACATTGTTCCTTGCAGCATCAGAACAACCAAGCGATGTGGATTGCAGCAGTACGTTATCAGTGCTCAGACCTGCTTTCTACAAGCCGAAAAGGGTGTCATTATTAGCAGAACATATTAATCAGAAGTTTTGGTTGGACCAAATGTTACAAAAACAGAAGTCTAGTGAAGAACAGAATGACTCTAAAATTCCTTTAGCCTCAACATGAAAATTCTTACCAATATTTCAGGATGCAGAATATTTGAACGGTTGTTTTCAGCAATAGATCTGAACTGCATTCTCATTGCCGTGTGTTCTCCTTCAAGCATACTAGCAGCTTCAACCAGTGGTGAAACACTAAGTGGAAAGGGCATCAAGATATAAAAAGGCAGTTACAATTCCTATCCATAAAAGTTACAACAAAAACAGAAGAATTTAACACAAACTTTTAACCCATCAAGCACGGTGCAGTATGGAAAGGTGAGGACTTTATTAAAAAAAACACAGCTATTTTGATTCTGCATAGAAAACAACTTAAGCAATATGCTACCTTGTTGCTTGTCAACATTTGTTGCAATTGGACAACTACTTACACCTGCATCTTGCTGTCAATGGTGAGGGGAAAATCAGGAAAAGAAAAGCATAGTTAACAAATGTAAAAACTGCATGAAATTAGGCTCATTTAAAATTTGAAATTTTTCCCATAAACTAGAAAGAGAAATGTAATAGTAAAGTTATGACTGAGGAAACAAGCATGTTACTCACAAAGCATCCTTGTTGAGCCTTAGCCTTCCGGAACTGTTTACAATTCAACAATGTCCAGTCATAGACATAATCAAACTGAAAACCTGTACAAGACGATGGTAATGAAAAAAAAAAACTATCATAGTATAGCATAAAAGACATGATGGGAGATAGTGTTACAGAATCTACACCTTTGCGGTCAAGCAGGTCACGAAAGAGTCGTCTCAAGAAACTGTAATCAGGTTGCTGATCAAATTTCAGCGAGTAGCAATAATGAAAATAGGAAACGAATTCCATAGGGTGGGATTTACATAAATCCTACAGCAAGAAGCCCATGAGTTCCCATCAATAAATATACAATGAGTATCATCAACTCAAAACATCTTCATAATAAACCACCTCAATTGGTGTCGAAAGCTTCTTTTCCCTTATTTTATCACACTTCTGTTTCTTTGTAGCTGCTTTCAAGCCCTGCCAAGGAAGACTGGGAAAAACACATGTTTAGTTACACAAATGTCGAATTGTCGATAAATTTTTTTATAAGGATACAATGTTTTACAAGATACACCGATTCAAGGTAAAAATTGCTAGGATATCAACCAGTCATTTTGAGAGGTACATATTCAGGCATAACAGTGTAAATGAAGATCTTATCATCCTATGGATGTATCGTCTATTCTATGGCAGAAAATTTTGCAGCATTTTCAGTAATGATTAGTTAACATTATTCAAGTAAAACAGTATAAATGAAGATATCTTATCATCGTATGATGTATTTTCTACGGCAGAATATTTGCAGCAATACATGGTTTTCACTAATGATTAGTTAACATCCAGCATTAACGGCCATGTTCTATTACACTAGTACAATTATAAGAATGAAGGCATCACAGAAAGATATTGCTAATGCAAAACAAAAAAAAAAATTCCTACCCTCCCCTGAGGAAATACAGAAGAACATATCCAATGGATTCCAGATCATCTCTGCGGCTTTGCTCTGGTAACAACAGTAAGTATATTGATGGTAAGTACAAACAGATGCCAAAGGAAAGAACTAACAGAAATGCTCATAACTCTATCACGTCTTCCAAAAACTGGTTCCATTAACAAGGACACTTCACATATGCCATTGGTGTCCACTCTTTTGCTCCTGTGCTACCCCAATCTTGCTGTTTGCTTGTATGCCACTAGAATTTATGCATGCTACTGGCCAGTAGCAGAACGGACATAGAGAGGTCAGTTGCACAAGTAGATTCAAGTGGATACACACAAATAATGATTTTGGAATAGCATGGAAACAAAGGAGCAACTTTCAAATGGACACAAATTTTCCTATCACAAAACATGTGTAGAAAATACAAGCATTCAAGATAATGAAACGCCATTGTTAAGCACACTGGCTATACTACTAACCAATCCCAAGATGAGTCTTATGACTAGCATAGCGAGCTGTTCCAGCCAGACTTTTATTTTCTCTGTTAAAAAAATAAAGAATGTTAACATTACGGGAATATGGAACAAAAGAAGCAAAGAAAAATATTCTTATAGTATATGCACTTATGCAGGGTTGATGGTCACAAGCTCACCTATAAAGTATATGGTGCATAGTATGTGGATGGCAGTATCTCTTTGCGAGCCCAAAGTCAATGATGTAGACCTGGGATTCACCAAACAATCATGACAATTACAGATGTAGCACACGTGTCAATGCTGAACTCAGTCCAAACCTGTTTAGCTTTTCGACCAAGACCCATAAGAAAGTTTTCTGGCTTGATGTCTCTGTGCAAATATCCTTTAGAATGCATAAATTCTATTCTTGTAATCTGCAATAGTAAATGAACAAGCACCAGCCAGCATTCAATATCAGAAAAAGGCATCTTTCAGAAACTTTGCCAACATTAGCAACTCAACCTAAATTTTTTGTGGAAAGTTATAACATTACCATCTGATCCGCCAACATCAGGACCGTCTTCAGCGAGAATCTACAGCCACAATAAACGAATAGATCCTCGAGGCTTGGTCCAAGCAGATCAATAACAAGAATATTTTCATCGCCATCAATGCCGCACCATTTCATGTTTGCAATACCAGCTGAGTAAGGAGAATTAGAGAACATTGAAAAAGTGCCAAAAAAAAAAATCAATGGACTATCATTTTGTTTGCCACTCAAATACATACTTCCTCCTTGAAGAGCATTGTACAATTTGGCTTCATACAGCAATTGAGGATGATTTGTTTTGCTGCTTTCCTGTACAAAAATAATAAATGCACCATGAATCCTAAATAAATATGGCCATAACATATTTAGAACAAATCTATTCCTACTGTTAAAATTGAATAATTGATAATATTAGTTCAGACCATGTCTGTAACTTCATTAAATAACTTTTCACTCCATTCGAACTAGATACCATTTTACAGATAATGATGGCTACACTTTTCCTCTAACTTCCTTATTCAATGCTTGATAGTGAGATGATTACAGCCACGTATGGCTACTTAATCTAATATGTTAATTCTGTGCTTATTTCATGTGTATGAGCATGTGAGGAACTATGACGAAATCACACTTGCCCTAATCAGGCCAGAGAATATGAAAAAAAAAATGAAAGGTGGATAAGATGTGTAACCAGACAGCCTAGTCACAAAGATGCTGCTTCCAAAAGTTCTCAGGACTTGAGGAATGAGAATAAGCCACAACAGCTAAAGCAGAAGCTGGCCATGAGATAGTGAGGAACGAGAGGTAAGGGGAAAGTTAGTAGCAGCAGCCAGTCTGGAGTTGCAGAGGTGGTATTAGTTTGGCTGAATTGCCATAATTCTATATATTTAGTTCAAGTGATGAGTACTTTGCAATGCACCAAAAAAGAAACAATCTAGAAATAGTAAGAAAACATTTGAGTTCATCCAATGAAATAGAGCAGCAACTTGAAAACCTAACAAAACCCATATAGCCTGCACAAGCAAAACTAATCCTGCAGGGTATTAATATCACACGACAACTCGATAAGCAACAAAGCAAGCGATACTAACAAAAAAAAAATCAGACGTCAGAAACAAAAAATTGTCTTTCAAACTTTATGGGGGCAATCAGCTCAATCTAGAGAGACAAAGGGTTGATGGTCCTAACAAGAGCTCCATACAATGGAATATTTGGTCTTTTTTCCAGAAAAGCTGCATTCTAGTATATAACAGTGCCAAATGTAGTATACTTTTATGTTCTAGTGATGATATGACAGCTACCCCTCCACATGGCATAACAGATACAATCCTTATTTACACTCGCATTCTTATGTGTGACTGCACACTGCTGGTATGAACTAGCACAAAGAAATATGTCAAGTAAAAAAGTATTTCTTTAAATCATGAAATGGTTGAGCCTAAGAATATGGAACAGTTGCACTGCAGCGGCCAGAAAATTATCCCAAAATCAAAGTAGCCGTTGAAATTTTTTAGAAATACATGGTGTCACAGAAGCATGAAGACCTCAGAAATACTGCTCCTTTAACTAGGGACAATTCAAAATAGCAAAGCAAATTTGGCGCGCAAACCATCACCGATTACCACAATGCACCACTTGGGAGCAGCAATGCACGCTGCGCAACTCTAATATCTGTCTATCGTTAACACCAGATCAAACTGAAACCTATGATTCGAAGAGTCGAACCGCCCTGGCACACAAACATGCCGCGAGATCAAATATCAATAGAACAAAAGCATTATCTCAGAGCCATGAAACAGCATTACATGACACTCAAGCTTCCATCGAAAATCTAACACCTACTCCTGCCTAATACGTCAAGCAATCACTTGCACACAAGCCGCGAAACCTAAACAAATCCAGAACAGTGGGCTGGGTAAGTGTAGGACTAAGGAGGAGGAGGAGGAGGAGGAGCTCACAATCTTGATGGCGACGATCTCGTAGGTGTCGACGTGCGTCGCTGCAGAGGGGCACAACACAATCAAAAACCTCGTCAGATTCAAAACAACGAGCGAAAGCACAGCGCGGCAGGAACTGAAACGGAGCGAGCGAGGCGGGAGCGAAGTCGAACCGAGGTAGATCTCCCCGAAGGAGCCGGCCCCGATCTTGCGCCCGAGCTTGTACTTGCTGCCGACAATACGGTCCATCCTCCCCTCCTCCTCCTCCGCCGCCGCCGCCATCTCTAGCGAACGGCGCCGGCTAAGTGTGAGGGTAGACGGATAGCAAAAAGAAAAACTAGGGTTTCGAGCGCGGCGCCGAAATGGGGGAGGAGCGCGGAGCGGGAGGGCGCATAGGGACGGCGGGCTGGAGTGAGAAGGGAAGGAGAAGCTGGTCGGAACGGAAACGGATTGGAGTTTTGCTGGTCGTCAGTTCGTCACTCCTCAGTCACGAGTGTCCTACACCAGGCGGCGCTTTCGGGGAGGAAAAGCCGGCAGCCGTGAGGCCCACAACAGTGGGACAGAAAACCCGGCGGCTTGCGTATTTTGCCAATCCGAGAACTGGTTTACCATTCCAGATAAAGATTTCCTTTTGACGTTGTCTGACGGGGTCCAGTGAAGAAAATTTCGGCCCAAATTCAACGAATTTCACCAATTTTCGGTTCCATTGGTCAAGGCCGGTATTTACTTCTATTGGTAAATTTGAGCTGATTTTAATATTTTTATGGGTAATTTATCATTTTTGACAAATTTTATCCAAAATTTAAAGAATTTCAGACCATGATTGGCTGAAATTCACTGGTTTTCAAGGATTGTTTTATTCGGTATTACCAAAAATTTTCCCCAACAGCTCTAGTTAATAAAATTGAGAGGAACCAATCTATTTTTGTGGTTTTTCATTTAAACCTATAAACTACTTGGCTATTTGAGTTTTGATAAAAATCGTCAGATTAGCTCGAACTGATATAAGTGGTACAAACGGTACTCTAAATATTAGTCATGACGTAAGCAATATATGATTATATATTTTGATAGTTCTTATACTTTATTATTTATCAATATAAAGCATATCTTTGACAGACAATTTAAAATATTACTAGAGAGTTTAACACATCAAAATAGAAAACAAATTTATGATCAGTATAATATGTATAGTAATATAAAAAGTATATATGTGATTGTACAGAATAAATAATACAAAGTCGATGTATCTAAAAAAACAGTATGAATCATCAAACCAATTCACCATTGGGGAAGGGAAAAGAATAGTAGTAGTAACACGGTAATCCTTGGCCTCAGTACTGCGGCAGGTTGCACTCGACAGGCCTCATGCCGTTATCCCACTGCTTGGGGTCAACGCAGTAGTCGTAGATCCTGTAGGTGCCCTGGATCCACTGCATCTGCCCGAGCTCCGCGTTGCTCAGTTGGCACGCTCCGGCGTACGGCGCGGCCGCCGCCGAGCAGGCGGTGGAGCAGCCGCCGTAGCTGGAGCACTCGCAGACGTCGAGGTCGATGCCGTGGTAGTTGGCGACGAAGGGCGCGCGCGACCAGTCCGTCTTGACGCGGCCGCCCTGCGTCGCCCAGTCCTCCGCGGCCCAGATGCTCGAGTACGCGAACATCGGCCGCCGCGTCGGGAACGCCACGCCATGGCTCGCCTCGTAGTTTCGGAAGACGCGGATGGGCACGCTGTCCACGTACCACCTGCAGGTTTAGGTTTTTTGCATCAATGGATCATCATCTTGCGTGCAACAAGCTGATCATCATCATGTTGATCTGCCGTCGCTGCTAAGGACTGCTTACACGATCATGCAGGGGCTCCAAGAGATGGTGTAGTTGTGGAATCCGGCGGTGGGGTCGAACCAGGGCTTGAACTGCATCTCCTTCTTGCCGACGCCGTTGGCGTAGATGTTGGTGTGGATGGTGTAGGGCTGCCCGGTCTCGTTGCCCAGGAACTCGAAGTCGATCTCGTCGTGGTTCTCGCCGACGGAGGACGCCTGGATCGTTTAGGTATATGCACCGGGTAATCATGTCAGAAAGCTAGCTAGGTTCTAATTAAGTATATCATTCAGTAAAATGATCAGATGACTGTTAGTTAGCTAGTCGACGACGTACGTAGTACGTGGTGACGGTGCCGGCCGAGTTGCCAGCGACGAGCTGGATTTGCGTGGACACGGTCCCGTAGACGAACTGCTTCTTTGTCCGGAGCATGCAGCCTGCAAGTTAAGCCGGCCGCCGTTAGCATAAGAATCGTCGCCCTTTATTCCTTTCAGATCATCCAATGCATATATATACCTGAGTAGTTGCTGACGAGCCGCATGGAGAGGGACTTGCCGTCGTCGGAGAACTCGGCGTTCTGGGGCTCCCAGGGGATGTCGCAGTCGTCCCGGAAGTTGCCGGCCGCGAGCCCGGCGACCGCCGCGGCGACGGCGAGCACCAGGAGAGCCCTCGATCCCTCCATCGTCTAGCTAGCTTCCTCTTGGGAAATTCACTTCAGAAGAAGCTGTTGAACGAGTGCCTGCCTCGGTCGATGAGGAACGCGGAGGGGAGGCATCTCCTTATATAGGTTGCAGCTGCACAGCAGCTCCGGGCCTCCGGCGCCTGATTGAAACTCCTTGTCCGCGTAGTCAAAGCCGAGTTTTTGGCTCGCATGTAGAGGGGGGATTGAATAATAATAATGATATATATAAATCGACATTATTATTATCTGCAGATTGTATGTAGTGCTGACAGCTTGTGATCGATCTACTATCTTGGAAGCATCTCTGTGATCTCAGTCCGCATCGTCTCCGGTCTCTGCAAGTGTTAGTGCTCTGCACAACGTTGCCTCTCGTTTTGGTAGTAGCTGTCGAGAAAAGAGACGTGCAGGCGCCTAGTACTATAATTCAGCAGCTGTTCCTCCAGTCTGTCCCAATTGGCACCACCTCCATGTACGTACATGAACTTACGAAGAACGGAACAAGTCAGAAATAATTAAGAGGTCAAACGTACGTGCCCTGTTCGGGTACTTGGATACTCTCGATCTGTCTGATCAGACGACGTGGGGCAGTGCAGGCGGAACTGTGTTGCTGCCAGCATGCATGTTGACTCGGGAGTTCTTGTCGGTGCGCGTCGTCGATCCCTGGCTCCTGTTGAGTTTGTTGGCAAGGCTGGCCGGTTGCCAGCGCGCCTGCCCGCGGGTGCTCACCTGGTTTTTCAGTTTATGTTTCAGGTCTCAGACAGTATATAAAGTACAATCTGGTTTTTTTTTTCAGTTTATGTTTCGCAGGTCTCAGACAATAAGTGGAGTACAAAGGAACTGCAACAATCTTCGTCGATACTAAAAAGAATGCATAGTGTACATATATTTGTAGATTTAGTGTAAGTGCCGCGGCGGTGTGTTGTGTGAGCGTGAAATAAGTGATGTGTGTTATGTATATGTTCAGATAGTACAGCTGTACTGTAAGAAGATCATAGTAAAAAAATTTGGTTCAGTATGAACATCTCTTTTTCCAAATTGTCCAACAAGCATTTATTTTTGCTTTATAAATTTAAACCAATTTTTGGACTCGTACCCTTTGTTTGGACGTAAAACCAAATAGCCCCGGAACAAGGTCGGGTCTCTGTGGTACCATAGCAATCAAGATTGAAAAAAAAAATACTCCTACTTGAATTTATGTGCTACATTTACAAACAACTTATGCACTACTCGCACAAAAAACTGCTTTGCATGTGTTGGGTCCACTACTAATAAGAGATAGTTTGTAAACAGTTTGTAAGTAAAGCATTTCTCATACTGCTAACTCGGAATATTGTAACTTTTCATTAGTTTTTTTTTTCTTTCACCGCCTAAAACTACACTCTGGGCCGCGCGAAATGGGCCTCACTAAATGGGCCTCTTGGTAACTCGGACCACGAGCCCACGAGTAGGCACCGCCTCTCGGTCCGCAAGGAAACTTCCCCGTCTTCCTCGTCTCGCCCTTCGCTGCGATTTCTCCCCAAAACTTTGCCTTTCGCCGCTCGCCAGTCCTGCCAGGCGATGCTGGCGTCCTCCTGCGGCGCGCGGAACTCCAGGTTTCTTCCGTCGGTGAGTAACCCGGACTTGCTAATCTTGCTTCTCTCTGTGCGTTCGTTTTAGTTTCACCACCCCCACCCCGCCTCCGGTCAGCTGCTGCGCCAGCCCCGCAGATCCCGCGCCGCAATCAACATCCACAGGTCCAGGTAGGGGCGCGCGAGATAGAAACCCAACGGGGATCACCTGAAACTCGCCCGACACCCGACGGGTGCGGGGACAGATGTAAATTTTCACCCGGCGGTGCAGGGGGACGGGTGTGAAATTCCACCTGCACTCTTATACTGCTGCCGGACGGGATTTTGCTCTACCTGGCCCGTACCCGACCCTTGCCATCCCTAATTTGCTTGCTGCGAGGTATAACCTATATGCCACTCCCGAGTAGGAATTAAGCTAAGTTGAATTAGTGCTAAAATTTTAATTCATAACATATTCTGAATTTGCAGTGGATCTAATAACAAAAGTTGTTCATCACAATATGTTATGTCATCTTACTTCAATTAGGTTGTTGTTCATCAGAAATTTCTAGGCTAGTATTGATTTTTGTACCCAAGTTTTGGGGTTGTGATTCCATATGCTTCCAAAAGTCCGTAGTTTGGTGCCCCATGTGCTTTAATCGCTCTGAGAGTCTTTGTCGATTCTACATCTGAATACAATTAGCCTACTGAAATTCAAAATTCCAGTGTTTTGCAGTTTTTGAGTGATACTACCTCAAAAGCAGGAAATAAGTGACCAGAAGCAACAATGTCTGTGTCGGCTGGTGTCAGTGATGCAGCCATCGCAGTGCGCGACAAGCTCCGTGGCAAGATTGGCCAGACCAAGGTCAAGCGGTACTGGCCAGGAAAGGCACCTGAATGGGCCGATGATGCTGATGAGGACCTTGATATCCGGACGGCCTCCCTTGAGAAGGCTTTCCCTAAGGATGAGGATGGCGACGTCCCTGCAAAGGATGACCGCCGGCTTCGGCGCCTTGCAGAGACCCGTGCGGAGAATAAGGAGGAGCTGAGGGCTGATCACCGCCGTATACGGCAGGCAGAGATTGTGTCAACTGTGGAGGAGGAGAATGAGAGGCTGGAGGCTGACATTGATGAGGAGGATGAGGAGGCCCAGGAGGAGAGGAGGAGGAGGATTAGGGAGAAGCAGCTGCTGAGGCTGCAGGAGGAGGAGCTGCTTCCCCAGGAAGAGGAGGAGCCGGTGGAAGAAGAAGAGGAAAGTGAGGAATCAGAGTACGAGACAGACTCAGAGGATGAGCAGATGGGAATTGCCATGGTTAAGCCTGTGTTCATACCAAAGTCTCAGCGAGACACCATCGCAGAGCGTGAGCGGCTGGAGGAGGAGGAGCGACAGCTTGAGGAGCTGGTCAAGAAGAGGCTGGAGGCTAGGAAGATTGAGACTAAACAGCTAGTTGTGGAAGAGATCAGGAAGGAGGAGCACATTGAGAAGGCACTGAACGAGGAGGCTAACATTGAGGATGTTGATACAGACGATGAATTGAACGAAGCAGAGGAATATGAGGCATGGAAGAACAGAGAAATAGCAAGAATTAAGAGGGACAGGGAGGAACGGGATGCGAGGTTGAAGGAGAAGGAGGAGATTGAGAAGCTGAGGAATATGACTGAGGAGGAGCGTCGCGAATGGGAGCGAAAGAATCCTATGCAAGTTCGCCAGACGAAACAGAAGTGGAAGTTTATGCAGAAGTACTACCATAAAGGTGCCTTCTTTCAGGAAGGTGCTGATGATGTTATTCAATCAGCTGGCAAAGATGATATCTACAGCCGTGATTTCTCTGAACCTACTGGAGAAGATAAGATGGACAAGAGCATCTTGCCCAAGGTCATGCAAGTCAAACACTTCGGGCGCAGTGGCAGAACAAAGTGGACTCATCTGGTTAACGAGGATACAACTGATTGGAATACACCGTAAGTACTCTTGCCTGCCACATTCTTATTTTCTACTCCTACATTGTATTTATTGACTTTGTCTTCAGTTATCTTCAATTTGGTTGCAATAACGCTACTAATTTGCAATTAAATATTGATTGCTGAAGGGAAATAATGGTTTTTTATGTTTTTCATAATAAATTCCAGTGGTTATCCTGTTTTTTTTTAGGCTAACACACGCAAATGAGATTATGATTTGTATTTTTTTTTTCAGATTTTTACTTCTATAGTTAGGGGAAATCTCTAAGTTCAGTAATAAATATAAGCATTTTGAAACATGTTACAGACTCCTTACTGATTTTCTAATGAATTTTCAGATGGGCTACAAACGATCCTCTACGGGCAAAGTATAATGCAAAAATGGCAGGCATGAATCGACCTATTGAGAAACCAAAGGGAAGTAAGAAGATAAAGGACTGGGATGCCAAATAAGATCTGTAATGTCTTTTTTACTGGCTGAGGTCTTGGTCTCACCGCCATTTGGCGGGTGCTAGGTAGCTGAGAAGTGCAGATTATGCCCCAGCAACATTATGTAATGCTCAATGAATGCGCATCAGTTTTGTACCCTATTGATGTTTTATCACGAAGGTTCATGTGTGTAGTTGCTGGCTTGCTGCTCTACTTTCAGGGGTAACAGTTTGATTTTGTTCTAACATTGGTTCTTCTGCCTATAATGACATAAGGGAGTCCCACTTATAATTTCATCCATTTTGGGAGCAAATCCTGTTTGAAATGGAAATATGATCAGAGTCAATGGACAATTGCTTCTGGCTACAGTGTACACTAGGCGTCGACTATGATGTTCGAATGAGATGCGTTTCTACTTTCTTCCTCGGTGAAATGTGAAAAACTGTTCTCTGTACATCTTGCCTGCTCATGCGTAGCTATATGTGCCTGCCTCCTACATTTTCATGTTTGTACGTGTGCCCAAACCCCCAGACCCCAGAGTCAACTGAGAGCCGACACACCTGGTGCTAAGATATGGCAATCCTGATTCCTGGTAGCTAGATTCTCATGATTAGGAACTCTTTCGTACTAGTTAGGAATGTGGAGCTACGATCTGGCATTCTTAAAGACCTGCGAAATTATTCCCATGGAAAAAGTAATATCTGTTTTTTATCCTAAGCAAATTATGATCACTATACTATTCTCGCAATATTATCAAGTTCCATTTCCTACAAAAAATTTTGTCGAGCCCAGATGGCACTTGGCAGACTGCACATCACTGATACTATCTTGATAGGATTATGCTATACCTGCAGAATGACTTGGAGTACTACAGTGCTGCGCATGGCACAAGTTTTAGAAACCAACAAAAATCGATCGGTTTTCACGGTTTTTGGTCAAATCGGTCTGATTCGGTATAGGATTGGATCCGGTTTTCGACCGAAAATCCTACTAACCGACCGTTTTTTTGACAAAACAAAAAACCGCCCCAGCCCGGTTTAAAACCCTGGGCACAACCAAGAAAGACGAGAAACGTGCTGTCTTGCACACGCAGCAGGGAAAGCTACATTTAGCAACACAAAAGAATTACTCTACGAATGGGACTGAATTACTGCACGCGTGGGTATTACTACATTCCTGTATATCCACTGAAATACTGCGTTCATAAGTACAGAAAAGCCACATGCAACGACTGAGTGAGGACTGAGGACAGTATACTGATAAAGGAGTAATTATTTTCAATTGCTAAATGAAAATAACAGAGCATTCCGCGTGAATTGACTCTGCTTGCAAGATCATGCCGGCCTCTTTTAATTAGTTTACTGATTGTACCACATCTCTATGTCGAATTGAGGATCCTAAGGTTTGACCAGGGAAAGGTCAAACTGGCTCCCATCTTTTAGACCCTCCCAGCTATTAGTAGTATTAATCAGTGTATAAACTATACGGAGTAGTAGTAGATGTTAGTGGACGTAATCATATACGTATCGCCGTATACGATGGTCGATGGTCCAGGGTAATGTATTTACTCCTAAAGTCAACTCGCATGCGCGAATAAGCAGATCGTCCACGTACCAGAGAGCTCGCAGAGTCGCAGGCGCGGAGAACCGTGCGTGCACGCCGTACGTGAAATGCGAGCGCCACTTGCCAAGACAAGACAGAAGCTATAACTTGTCAACCCCGCTGACTTCGGGGCAACCACCTGGCTGGTTCTTCCGGGTAAATATATTAAGATTTCTTTTTAATATATAATTTATATTTCTTCAAAATGTATGTGGATCGAAGAACATGCATGCATGACCCTAATAAACGCTAAAAGCACGAGATACGTACTACTGCCCGCTTAGCTGAGGATGCACACCTTGATGCTTGAACTCCTTCCACAGAAGTTGCACCAAATTAGGAGCGGTGTGCGAAATGTTGAGCTACTCGTTCGAGTCAAATTTTCCGGCTCTGCTCTGCACTAGCTTTGTTGACGATAATACTTACCTTTTATTTGACCATAAAACTTTGCCGACACCAGTAAATTATAACTGGGCACCAGAGGCAAGCGGTGAATATTTTTCACAGCGCGCGGTATGCGAGTTGCGAGGCCCCAAAAATGTGATGCATCGTCGTTCTCGACGTGCACAGCTGGCTGGAGACAGTTCATCTTTGTCAACCTTGACCAACCAAGAAGCTTCATGCATGTCGATCGATTGACCGATTGAGAAGCTACCCTAGAAACTACAGTGTTCAGGAGTAAACATATAGTCCTCATTGGTCATAAGCTGAGGCCTCTTTGTTTTGAGCTAGAGCTTTTGAGATTTTAAAAAAACTAGCTGATAGTTAGTTTAAAAGCTGACTGATAAAATTTAGATATTAGCTTTTGTAATATACATTTAGCTTTTCTGCACACCAAAAGATGAAAAAACAGTCTTCTATGAGCTTTTCTACTTTTAGTTCATTTTTGCAAAAGCGAGCTTTTCAGAATATTGTTTATTTCAGCTTTCCAACTAAAAAAAACCAGCTGAGAAGTTAAGTACAGTAATAGATCATGTCTTACACTCTTGGTACACACGTCTGGTGCCACGCTATAAATATATTCCTTGTCTTCCCGTGGCCACCCCACACTCAAGTACGAGCAACTTCATTAGTTTCTGCTACCTTTCCATCGCTGATCTATTCTTGTTATTGTAACAGTAGCTTCATCTTTCGTATCAACCTTTTCCTTAGCTCTCTGTTTCATACCAACAAGATGAGGCCTCTAGCAGCATCCGTGCTCGTGCCCATCGCCGTAGCGCTCTTCGTAGCCACCCTCGGCACGACTGCGCCAGGAGCCTCGGCGGCGGCGGCGGTGGCCGGGGTGCCGCCGACGTCGGCGCCGTGGGTGCCCATCCCCGACATCCGCAACTTCTTCTACCGCCAGGTGGCCAACTTCGCGGTCCTCGTCCATCAGATCGTGTTCAAGGTGGACCTCACGGTGGTGGAGGTGGTGTCCGGGAGCACGCAGGTCGCCGGCGCCGGCTTCAACTACCGCCTCCTGCTGCGCGTCGCGGATGGCGAGGGGAGCGTCGGCAGGTACGACGTGGTGGTCTGGGGCGTGCCCAAGTCCAGGGAGTGGACGTGGAAGGTCGTCTCCTTCAAACGCGTCGCCGGGAACTGATGGTGCATCCGTAAACCGGCGTATCCCTTGCCATGGCGGCCCGGCTTAATTGCATGCAGATCTTTTCTAGTACTAGACTAGACTGATCTCGATATTTATAATTAGTGCTGTAGTGTCTCTTCGATCTAGTAATATAGATGAGTGTTCCATTTGCTGTAACGTGCTACGTATGACTGTACCGTATAATAGTATCGAAATTATTATGTTGTGACGTTCTCGTTCGTCTCAAGATCAACCTAGCTCACGCACCTTGCGAAAAACTTATGCATAATTTGTTTCGTACACAACTGTACACTACTGTAAAAATGTTTTTCAGTGACATTTCACAAAGGACTATAGTGGCGGCCGGGAAATTTTTCTTTCAAGATCATGCTTAGCACGTTTCACGTTAAGAAAGAAGAGGATTGTGACCGTACAATTGAGATTCATGATTCGAATCAACTTGGCTCGATTTCAAGTGGCCACACATTGCAACTGAAGGCGACGAACTCACGGCACCTAAACGACCTACCACTCGGCACACAAGACTCCTACCGCCCGCACAACGACAAGCGAATACAGCACACATACACCTAAAACCAAACAACCGACCGTGCATGCTCCTCGAGGACCAGCCAAACCAACAGTTTCGCCAGCAACATAAGAGCAGTGAACGGAGAAATCACCAACGAGCTGAGGAAGCGAGGCGGATCTCCACCAATGACCTTGCACGTACCAGTCATGCTGACATGACACTAAGAAACGAGCAAATTGCAAGACTTATAGGCTAAAGGCGCCGTGAGCTATGACGCGCGAGGGCAACAACGGATGAGGAAAGCGGCCCTGAACCCTAACGTTTCCACGACGACACCCCCAACGGGGAGAATTATGCCTGTGAGCGTAATCGTTGCCGGCACGGGTGAAGCCTGGCAAACCATTGGATCAAACCTCTCCTCGAGTTATGTTTTCCCTTTTAATTAGTCTGTAGAAATTCAATAAGGCATACGTTACGCTTTGGGTAGCCGAGGTATTCTTCCCTTTTTCTTTACAAACATACAAAATCTTTACATGTCAGTCTCTGCAATGTTTGCTTTCCCCCTTTTTTTTATATATTTGCAAACTTAAATTTATTATTTCATTTATAAGTGTAACAGAAAAAACAAAAGGTAGAAAATAAACTAAGATCCAAAGGCGAAAGCGAAATCACTGAAATACGACGGATATATTTTTTCGACACGACTACTGACATCTTGACCAAACATGCACTGACAGATAAAATTAATTCCGAGTAGTAGCAAGGTCTCAGTAACTTGATCCGGCCCAGCTTATTCGGCCCGTGCAAGCCCATTTCAACCAGAGCTATTTTAGTCCACATGAAATTTCTAAGCCGATCCGTAGTACTACTTTGGACCCAACTTCTAGCCCATTCACGAGGCCCGCGGCGACGCCGCTCATCCGGACGGATCCAGGTTTGACTAGCTGACCGTGACTGGTCCATGGGGCGCCACGCGGGCCGTGCCGTTACCCCACCCTGCGTGTCGGTCAGGTCGCTCCACCTGTATCCACCCCGCACGGCACGGGGACAATTCGGCTGAGGCCACGAGTAACGAGCGGCATCCACGCAAAGCCACCAGTAAGCAGGGCATCCAAAAAACGCCACCGCTGAAGCTACTCGTCTTCGTCCGCGTAGCACTGTGTCTATCTGACGGAATTGTTTTTTTTTTTTGGGATAAAATTCAAATGTGAATGGACGGCTCTACCCTTCCCATCTCACCCGCTCCCGTGCGCATCACTGAAGCAGTTTTTATTCTTTTCATTTTTAAAAATTCAAAAGTCAACTTTGGAAGCTTAAAAAAATATAAAAATATATCTTTGATGTCTTGTATTAATATTAAAAATATCATAATAAAATATAATTAAATTTAAATTTAAATTACAAGATTAAACTAATAGAACAGCTTTAAAAAACTTTAGAAATAACTTAGATAACACCTACACGAAGAGTTCGACGAGACGAATCTTATAGAACAACTTTAAAAAAAAAATTACTAAAGATTAATTGTTTAAAAAGAATTTAAGAAAATTAACAAAACAACTTTAGAAAAATTTAGTAATTACTCGGAGGGCACCTACACGAAGAACTCGACAGAATGAATCTAACGTCACAAATTTAGAAAACTTTAGAAATTTGAGAGAACTTATTTTAATTTTTCAAAGTTATTCTATTAGTTTCATCTCATCGAATTCTCTGTGTAGGTGCCCTCCGAGTAATTTTTAAATTTTTCTAAAGTTGTTCAGTTAATTTTCTCGAATTCTTTTTAAACAGTTAATATTTAAGAATTTAAAGTAAGTTATCTCAAATTTTAAAGTTTTTCAAAGTTGTTCTGTTAGATTCGTCCCATCGAATTCTTCGTGTTGGTGCCCTCCGAGTAATTCTTAAAAAAATTTAAAGTTGTTTTGTTAATTTTCTCAAATTCTTTTTAAACAATTAATCTTTAGTTACTTTAAATTCCTAAATATTAACTGTTTAAAAAGAATTCGAAAAAATTAATTGAACAACTTTAGAAAAATTTAAAAATTACTCGGAAAGCACCTACACGGAGAAGAATTCGACAAGATGAAACTAATAAAATAACTTTGAAAAATCAAAGTAAGTTCTTCGTGTAGATGTCCTACGAGTAATTACTAAAGTTTTCTAAAGTTGTTTTGTTAATTTTCTCAAATTTTTTTAAACAATTAATCTTTAGTAATTTTTAAAGTTTTCTAAAGTTGTTCTGTAAGATTCGTCTCGTCGAACTCTTCGTGTAGGTGTTATCTAAGTTATTTTTAAAGTTTCTTAAAGCTATTCTATTAGTTTAATCTTGTAATTTAAATTTAAATTTAATTATATTTAATTATAATATTTTTAATATTAACACAAGACATTAAAGATATATTTTTATATTTTTTTAAGCTTTCAAAGTTGACTTTTGAATTTTTAAAAATGAAAAGAATAAAAGCCGAATCAGTCGTGCGCACGGGAGCGAGATGGAAAGGTAGAGCCGTCCATTCACATTTGGATTTTATCCCAAAGAAAAAGAAAATTTCGTCAGATCGACACAGTGCTACGCGGGCGAAGACGGGAAGCTTCACCCGTGGCGTTTTTTTAGATACCGTGCTTACTGATGGCTTTGCGTGGATGCCGCTCGTTGCTCGTGGCCTCAGCCGAATTGTCCCCACGGCACGTGGCCGGCGAGGTGCTCGCTCGCTCGCCAGACACCAGCGACCGGTTCCCCGCACTTGCTGCCCATGGGGCTCGCCGCCGCTTCCGTGGCACCGTTTCCCCGCGTTACGCATCCGCGCCTCCCCCGCCGCGGCGTCACTCCGCGCGCGGCGGCGTCCTCGTCCTCGTCCCCTCCGGCAACAGCGGCGACGCCCGTCTACGCGCCCACGCCGCGTGACCGGCCCCTGAGGACGCCGCACAGCGGGTACGCGGAAGAACCTCTTGTTACTTGATTTTCAACACTAGTATTTGGAATTTTGTCGCATGAATTAGAGCCGTAGGAGGGACTTTTGACATAGCAGGGCTGAAATTCTCTGCAATGCTGATAATTTTTACCTTGCGTTCAGTGAGCAATGCATGATTTTTGGGCACATTACCTTATAATCTTCAATGCTGTTGCACTACTATCGACTGACTGAAAGAGCAGACCCTGTTAAGTAGAGTGGCTAAAGGAGGTGAGGATATTTTTCAGGTACCATTTTGACGGCACTGCTAGACCCTTCTTCGAGGGATGGTACTTCAAGGTGTCAATTCCAGAGTGCAGGCAGAGCTTCTGTTTCATGTACTCTGTGGAGAACCCCCTGTTCCGTGACGGCATGAGTGATCTGGATCGGTTGGTGCACGGTCCACGTTTTACCGGGGTGGGAGCGCAGATCCTTGGTGCAGATGATAAGTACATATGCCAGTTTTCTGAGAAATCAAACAACTTTTGGGGGAGTAAGCTTCTTGTTCGACCTCTTTATTCTTAGTCGCATTTTCATTTCATTACTCTTGTCCTTGCCCAAAAATGGTATTGTGATTACAAGTAAATTGGTACCGTTGGTTTGTGTACATAAAATAAGGTGCTATTATTGAAGTAATAACCAGTCCACACTGTCATGTCGGAGTAGGTAACTTGTCAGTTCTTGCAAATATGCAGTGGACTTACAAAATCAGATTAGTGGTATTTATCCTGCCCTATTTGAGTGCCCTATCTTGGTCTAATTCCTGGGAAGATATAGCGATTCACCTGTAAAGCCACCACAGAGAGGAACTCTCAACGTAGTTGTGGACATTCTAATCAACCAGTTAGGGCAAGTTTATTGGCTTTGAATTATTGTGCTTTACTGCTGAATCTAATTAGTGTATATTTATAAACACTAGCAAAGCTACTACTGTATGTCTGATCCAGGCAAATTATTATTGGAAATTGATCCATGCCATTCATTCCCAAAAAGCTAGGGCAGATTTGCCAAGTTTAATAAACAAGGGCAATCGTGCAACTAGAGACAAAAATAGGGCCACAGATGCAATTATCTCTCTGTTTTGTGTCTGCAATTTGTAGGACATCTGCCATTTTGTTTTCTATATATTGTTGAGTACCTGCCATCTATTTTCCCTTACAGACTGGTTAATTACTGTAAATTCTAGTAATTATCTGGATACTAGAAGTCATCGTATGGCTAACTGTCTTAATTTAAAATTTGACTCCTCCATTTTTTTTTCTATTAACTGTGAGCATTGGTTTTCCTGCTTTCCTGGACCTACAACAATTCATTACTTTTTTTTAGTTTCCCGATTAATAAGATGCATTTGAATAGGTAGGCATGAATTAATGCTGGGAAACACATTCACCCCCAATAAAGACTCAACTCCCCCGGAAGGGGAGGTTCCCCCTCAGGTAGATTCTTTTATGGCTTCTTATGAAATGCTACGACGATCTTAAGCGCCTGTTCTTGTGTTCACGCCTGATATTTTTAATTGTTGATAGTTTTTTGTCTCTATATTCTGCAGCATGTAAAGAGTCTCTCCATTTTCTATTGTACAGGAGTTTTCTAGTCGTGTTTTGGAAGGTTTCCAAGTCACGCCAATATGGCATCAGGGTTTCATTCGAGATGATGGAAGGCAAGTGGCATCTCCTGTTTGTAAGATTTTGTTTTTACGATTTACTATAGTTAGTCTGCTTAGTTAGAACGAAAAATAGATTTTAGACTCTTATCACTGTTTTGCCTTTTCAATATATAATTGTTCCAGATGAGGACTTTCTCTATGGAAATTTTATTTTTCCAGCTTATATTACAAAGCGTAAAGAGTGGAACGAAAACTATAAAAATGGTAGATCATTTTATATCAGTATCATACAGTGTAACTTATTCCCTGGACCTGTTGATATTGCAACACGAATCCTAGAAAACTACCTCCATGGATAGTCTTTGTTTATCACAGTAGAATGTACCCTAACCTTGATGTGCTTCAATATGAATTGAATTGAAAAAAGATTTATCATTTTGCTATTACTGACACAAGCAAATTGTTCCATCTCAGGTCAAAGTATGTGCCAAATGTCCAAACAGCTAGGTGGGAGTACAGCACTCGTCCAGTGTATGGCTGGGGTGATACCAATTCTAAGCAGCTATCAACAGCTGGTTGGCTTGCCGCTTTTCCTTTCTTTGAGCCTCATTGGCAAATATGCATGGCTGGTGGCTTGTCAACAGGTTCATCTTTGATACTCTGAACAAAGAAGATGTTGATTTGTTGTAATGAAGGTTCAGATTATATGTTAATTCTTGGTAGATGCCAAATATGCCACCATTACTGAGTTCACATCATGCATAAACATGTACAATAGCAGTGTAAAATTAAACTCCCTACATCTGATTATTGGGTCTTCATTTGCATGCTTTTCTTCCTTTTACCCTTTAATTTCATTTAGCACATACCTTAAAATATACCTTCTCCATGATTTCAATGCTCGTCTTCCATTGAATAACTTCACCTATTTGAGTCTGATATTAAACGCCTATGAATTGAGGTGTCTGCCAAGTGGGGCTTATGTTTTGTGTAAGTGTCTTGACTGGACCAATAGTTAGCAGAAGCTTCAAAATTTCAAAGTATATGATCTATTGAATTTGTACTTTATGTGCCTTATGACAAAGGCACTTTTTCTCATGCTTGGTAGAGTTGCACCTTTCAGGATGGATAGAATGGGATGGAGAGCGATATGAATTTGAAAATGCTCCATCTTACTCAGAGAAGAATTGGGGTGGTGGTTTCCCGAGAAAGTGGTATTGGGTGTGTTTTCTTCTTCCCTGCAATCTTTCACCTTCAGTTATTCCTCATTTCATTTGGAAAAGAAAACAAATTCAATCGTGCCATGTGCTATGCATGGAGTATGTTATGTTAGGAAATCTATTATCGACAGAAAATGCTAAATGATTATCAGCCCTCCTTGCCCTGATATCTTGTGGAAGTTATAGCTAAATTATTGTCAAAACTCCTTGCCCTGATGTGATTAGGAAGCTATATCATTTAATTTTTTTCCCCTGTGAAGTAGATTATTTTGTCCTTTATCAGTGGCACAATCACAATGCATAACAAAATGCCAATGCAACAACTACAGTTAAAAATGGAAAACTACAATCATGTACTCAAGCAAATGTGGACTAAACTACATTTTACCTATTTTCCCTTGCACCTTCAGTTCCAGGTGAGTGAGTGTACTTGGCATAACATGAAGCTTGAACTTAGATCTCTTTCCTGTGCTGTTGGAAGGAACGGAATTGTCAATGGCACACTTTTCTTGGAAGTATTTACTTTGGCAGGTTGGAAAATATATAAACAGAAAAATGATCTCATATTTCAAAATATCCACCCAACTACTCAAAACTGTTGAAAAGCTTTCATAGACAAGGTTTAGATATAGTTGAATAAAATCCTTTTGTTGCTTAGTTTCCTGAACGAACACCATTCCCTTTTCCTGGTTATCGTCAGATACTTTTCTTAGTTTCAGTACAGTTTGTGTTCTCTTCCTTGTAATATCCGTTGTTACCTTTACTGTTCATCAATACCTATGCGACTGATTAAGCAACCATTGCCCACGCAGATCCAGTGCAATGTCTTTTCTGGCGCATCCGGTGAAGTTGCTTTGACTGCTGCTGGTGGGTTGAGGAAAATTGGATTGGGTGAAACCTACGAAAGTCCTTCACTTGTACAGTCTCTGATGCCTTCTGCTTTGAAATTTCAACAGCCACATAGTTGTAGTTGTTTTACTCACGATATCAGTGTTTGCAAGCTTGAAACATGGATAACTGGCAAAAAAGATTATTCAACATATCAATTGTTACATATGTAAAGTTATGATATTGCATGCATTTCGATTATAAGATCAATGCACTTTTTCAAATTTTAGCAAATATCATGGACATTTTGTGCGTCTACATTACTACTACAGTTATTCTGCTGGTTTGTAGTTATATAAATTGCTGAAGAAAGAAATAAAAAAAGGGTATACCAGAAATTTATCTTTCTGGTAATTTCCTTTTGTCTTTCGATTCATGTGAACACCAGATTAACTCTGTATAAATGAGGGACATGTTCCCTGTGTTTGTGTTGTAAACAAGCAGAAGATATACCTAATCATCAACCATTTACAATAATTCCTGTTTTCCTCTACAGATTGGAATACATTATGAGGGAAAGTTTTATGAGTTTGTTCCTTGGACTGGGACAGTAAGTTGGGACATTGCGCCATGGGGTCAGTGGAAGATGTCTGGAGAGAACAAATATCATCTGGTAATTAATGTACTGTATAGAAGTACAATGGTGTGAATTTTCCATGTACTGGTTTGCTGAAATTCAGTCAAGCAAGTTTACAATCTATTGCAGTCAAACACTTACTGGCAATCGTTTTTTCCCCGCTTTACTTCTCATGCCACTATCCTCTGTTCCTTGTGATATGATTTTCACAGGTTGAAATAGAAGCAACCACTACAGAGCCAGGCACTGCTTTGCGAGCTCCTACCATGGAGGCTGGATTGGTTCCAGCATGCAAAGACACATGCTATGGAGATCTCAGGCTACAATTGTGGGAAAAGAAAGATGATGGTGGCAAGGGAAAGGTATGGTTACATTATCGTGAAAGTTGCTGTACACGTTTTACCTACAGCTCACACGCGAAATCATGAATCCTCTGTATCTTTTTGATATCCACAGGAGAAGTGATGTACTCCTATGAAATTTCATGCTTTTCATTTTGACCTTGCCAGTCTTGTCACTTTTTGGTTCGAAAGAAATAAGAATACTTAAATGCAGTGCAGTGCTACGCACGCATGATCAGCATATATATGCACTAGCACTGCTACTGAAACTAGAGAAGTTTATATGAATCAAGCAGCAAGTAGTTTCAGCAAGAGTAAAAAGTCACATGACAGTGTGACATGTTTTATTATCGTCTCGCAGATGATACTCGATGCCACAAGCAACATGGCGGCGCTGGAAGTTGGTGGAGGTCCCTGGTTCAACGGGTGGAAAGGGGCAACTGTTAAAAATGAGCTTGTAAATAGCATTGTCGGCACCCAAATTGATGTCGGGAGTCTCATTCCAATCCCGTTCCTCAAGCCCCCAGGCCTTTAGGAATCAGTATCAGCCACTATGGAAGAGATGTATCCTTGACATCGAGAAGAAACAAAAAAGAGATGTCACTTTGCCGTGTTCTTTCTTGTTGGTCAAAAAGTACCCAGAGTGATGCAGATGTTCTGAATCAATCGACCCTTTGTTCTGAATCAATCGACTCCGTTCTACTAGTGGATAAATAATTTTTTTTAATGTCTAGTCACATGCACATCACCATCGTTCTTTAGGGAAATGAAGCATGTGTCAAAGGTAGTTTCAAGACTAAAAAATTTATAGTTCTTGGCAACAAAATCGTTGAAACCCACGTCCCCCTCCTTTCTCAACGACAAACGTCTTGGTCCATGCTACATTTGTGGCATCAGCCATCGAAAGTAAACAACCAGCTTTTAGATTGCTGCCAACTCTTTCCGACCAAACCCCAACAATCTCATTCACTCCTCCGTCATCAACTCCATCCCATCTGACCCGTTCTTCCCCCTCCACACCGCATCAAAAAAAAAAAAACCCCAAACTCATTTCCATTTTCTCCATCCCTCTTCCAACAGTTGCGTGCGACACTGTTCCAATTCCCAAAGGATAGTAAAAAAAAAAAAGAAATCATCGCTTCACCGTCGCGTCGGCGTCGCATCCATTTCGTTTTCAGTTTTCCAATTTCATTTCTTTCTCCTTTTTTTTGGGTTTCTTGGGGGTTTGTTTATGCCATCACATCTGGCGCTGCTGTCGTGCTTGCTGGTGCTGGTCCTATCCTTCGACAAGTTCCTCATCCACTACCTCAAGCGGCGCTGGTTCTCCGGCGCCTGGACCGGTTCCGTCCCCAGGGGACCCTCACCCTCCTCCAAGTCGCGGCGGCCCATGGCACCGGCGGCGGCGGCCAAGTGGAGCGAGACGGCCATGCTCGTCATCGACATGCAGAAGGACTTCGTGGACCCGGCGCTGCGCAGCCCGATGCTGGTGGCCGGCGGCGAGGCGGTCGTCCCCGCCGTCGCGGAGGCCGTGGCCATCGCTAGGGAGCGCGGCGTCTTCGTCGTCTGGGTCAGTTGTTTCTTTCTTTCCCGAATTTCGCTCACGAATTTGGTCCGGTCTAGCGCAGTTTCCGCTCAACTACGCGAATTGAACATCTAGTAATTTATTGGTTCGGTGAGAAGACGCGTGCTGATTTGTCGGTCCGGCTAAAGAAGAATCTTTTGTAGCGTGCGTTGTAAGTAATAAGTTCTTGGAGCAATGCTAGGTTCTGTGTATTTCCCTCTGCTCCGTCCGATGAGCGTTGTAATACTACAACACACTCCTTTGCCGCATGTCATTGTCTAAAAAAAGGATTAACTTGATACATGCCACGTATTCCTGTCGTATGCATGTGGATACCTAATAGTTTATGGGATCAATGACCAAGGTCTCGTTCTTTTCTAAACCTCCTTGCTTTGTTTGGCCATCCTACCCTGCGTGAGTGCACATGGGACTTATGAGCCTGTTTCTTCCAGGACACTGTGACAACTATTTTGGTCTCAACTTGTGCCATCCTACCTAATAGTTCTTTGGATTTCTTAGTATGTGCTATCGGATGGAGTACAAATCAGCACAATTCTCTTTTGCTTTCCTTTTCTGCTAGGGACAATCACTCATCAAAATGAGATTCTGTA
>BCLH01001498.1:17713-77976 GCA_001602315.1 Zoysia pacifica | reverse complement strand
TTTTTTTCTCTTTGGTGGCTACGGCTTTTTTTTTTGCAGTTCTTTCACGGAGCCCGAGGGCATCTGCCACAGTGTAGCCGGCGGCTACAATTTTTCTTTCGAATCTTTTCTTGCGGGTAGGGTTTCGACGAGTTTTTGCATACTCGTCGGGATCTATTTCTAGATCTGGCTCTGATACTAATGTTGTTATCTTTTCTCGGTGTTTAGGAGTGTAGATCCGAGAGTTTCGTGTCGGTAATAGATCTGTGGTTCGGAGGTGGTCAATACCTTCGGATCCGATCGTTGGAGTCGTGGAAGACGATCTGGCCATCTTCTCTTTGTCAATGCGGTCCTCTGCGCTAGGACAGCGTCGTCGACTTTTCGGTGACGGCGGTCGACGTGGCGGTGACGGCGGTTGTACTTTCTATCGGCACAACGCACTTTCACAAATCGAGTTTAGAGTTTGTTGGTGGGGTGCGGCGATACGGATAAACTTAGTTTATGTGTCTCGATCGGCCTTCATCTTTATTTACTGTAGCGCTGGCGACAAGGGCTCACCAGCCATAATATGCTAAGCGCCTCTCATCAGGGCGTGATTAGGTTAAAAGCTTATTAAAATCATTGGGTCAAAATAGGTGAACATTAATTTCTAACAAGACGAGCACAGTGACGTTCTTGGCCCGCTGGCAGTGCTTCACGTCGGCGCCCGAGAGGTCAGTACAGTACCTGTCGTGGCCAAAGACGCTGGAGAAGGAAACGATGAGGGTGGTGTAGAGACTAGAGGCCGGTGTCGCAGGCTTCGCTGAGCGTGCCTTGGGACCTGTTCCGGCCCCAGAAGACGGTTAGTTGCCCGGTCTTGGCGGCGGTGGCTTGCTGGCCGCAGAAGAAGAGGAGGACAAAGCAGAGGAAGCTAATATTGGTGGCTACGAACGGTGATCGGGGTTGGAGCGCCATTGCTTTGCTTTTCGTTGAAGGCGATGCCAGTGCGTCACCGTATTTGTACTGGTCTCGATCTCTACACGGTTTATAAATCCGTATGGCGGCAATGGCTGAGGCACACTGTTTTGGAAAAGCATGCAGAGGACTGATTGATCGAGTCAATTCTGGCGTGCTTTACCTTCATGTACGGATGCAGCTGGACTAGCGACCATAGCTTTGACGTTTGAGCATATCTATGGAAGGATTTCCAAAACCATCCCTACGTACAAAAAGGGAAGAGTGCATGTTCACAAGTTGCAGTGTTAATTCTTGGCTGATTTTACAAAACGAAATTGACATTTTTCATATTGTGTACGAGTATATATGCACTAGCTCGATCGAAGATATGTACATCGATCAGTCACTCCAAAGTCCAAACATAAGTAGGTGATGCTGATCAATCAAATCGTTCATATGAAGTGGATTAAGGCACTGCATTCGTCGTTCTCCCCATCCATCTCCTGGGACGACAAGCCAACTATTGCCATCTCTGTCTCGGCGGCCGCCCTGTGCCGGCGCATGTGCCCGCCGAGCGCCTGCCCCGAGGGGAACGCTGCGCTGCAGGTGTGGCACCGGTGGACACTATCTTTGGCCGCGGCGGCTTTGCCATCGGAGCGCGCGCCGAGAACGTGGCGAAGCGGCGCCCGCAGGTGCGGCACTGGAACGCGCCGTCCGGCCGCGCCCGCTTCGTCGACCTGCCCTTGGCGACCACCTTGCTCGCCGGCGAAAGTGACAGCGACAAGAACCGCGGCGTCTTGCTCTTACCCTGTTGCTGCTGCTGGCGATTGGTGATCGCCGTGTTGTTGGACGGCGGCGGTGACAGCAGCCGAAGGAGAACGTCCGCAGGCGCCGTTGGTGCGGTTGCCATGTCCGTGGTTTTGGCGTGCGTGTTCCCTGATAGCAAGCGAAGCGAGTTCTACTGAATGCTGTGATGCTAAGACAGACACGTACTTATAGACGCTCCGCCTCCGCTTCAGATTACGATGATGAAGCGTTTTGTATTGGCTTGATTTTGAAGAAATTTGTGAAGTTTCTTAACGAATCGTTCCACGTGCGATTTGTGAAATTTCTTCAAACTTTCAGAAAGAAACTAACAACGGCCGCATGGCGCACGCAGCAGATTAAAATGACCGTCCGCGTGTTCGTTCGGCGCTGGTCCTCAGTAGTAGTGTAGTACTGCTGGTCCTTGAATTCTGAAATCTGGAGTGTGCACGGTGCTGATTTGACTTGCTTTTAGCTGGAAATATGAATGTGATGCACATTGGCTTCGAGAGGAGTACTAAACATGCGAGTTAATATAATGTCTTTCATGTTCTTTAAATTTTGAGATGACGAATTTTCTTTAGATTTTTATATATTGCACTGGAATACTCCCTCTGTCTCGTAAAAAGATTATGTTTTAACCTCGTCTTATTTAAAAAATTTGTAAAAATATAATTTATTTTATTGTAAATTGTTTTATCATTAAAAATACTACAAGTATGATTTATTTGTTTTTATATATATAAAAAATTAAAATAATACGAGTGGTGAAACGTAGTTTTTAAAAGTAAAAAAATGATCTTTTTATGAGGCAAAGGTAGTACGTGTTTATATAATTCCTTATCAGACTACCTGCTATTAGTCCTTAATATAATCCATTTACTTTGTGCTGACACGTCTTCTAAATACTTTATCTTTACCATACCGTGGGTTCACAAAAACGTTCTAGAAAAACTTAAACGCGTTGGAAATTATTTGGCACATAGTTTCTGAATCATGGTTGTCTGGTTGGTGAGCAGTGAGTGCTCTGATATGAACTCCTATTTCATCACAGAAACGAGCGTTATAAGTGATCTGTCACGTGCTAGTATAAAAAGCACTTGATATTTCTATCAGTATACTATGCTTGTTTTACTTGACATTTCAAAGACCTAATTCGCGCCAAATGTGTCTACGAACAAAATAGTAGCTTTAAGACCTAACTAATCGATAAGGGAATAAGTATTCAGTAAAGAAATGCTAGTGCTACCCCTAAGTAAGATATGACGGATCTAGTCGTGACCATAGGTCAAGCTAGACGTGGAACAAGAACAATGGTACAGGTACTTGTCGGAACGAAGGAATCAAGTTTCTCACAAATTGGCATGAGCAATGGTCACTGACTCACTGTCATGTCAAGAAGTTTCGTGGAAATTCACTCACTTGCAACCCCTCCTTTCTACTCCCTCCTCCGTTATTTAATTGATGTCGGCATTAATTTTAAATTTAACTTTGATCATTTATTTTATTTAAAAAAAATTGATAAATTTTATATATTTTAATATTATTTGATTTATTATTAAAGTTATTTGAATCATAACTTAAAATTTTAAATTTAAAGCACGGAGAGAGTACGTACTACTACCAGTCAACAAACAATGAGTTGTAGCATGCTCAAGAGACAAGTGGTTTCTGAAAAAATCAAATATATAATCATCTTTAAACACGGAGTTAATTATCTCACACTGTTTCGTAATCGAAATTCAAAAGAAATTCCCTCTGTAGTATGCTGATGACCAAAATGTGTGTGTGTGTGTCTGGAACCAAACGTGTTTATTTAAGATTATGAAGCCAAACTTTTTATGATATTATTAACATTGAAACGACGGCCCGTCATATAAAATGGATCAAAGTCCTGGGCACTATGTCCTCGTCGTCATGATCATCACCATCTTCTAACAGTCCGGATGACGCGGTCTCCAACGCCGGCGCATCGAACTCCTCCGCCGCCCTGTGTCGGCGCATGTGCCCACCGAGCGCCTGCCCTGTAGGAAACACAGTGCCGCAGGTGTTGCACAGGTGGACATTCCTGCAGGCGGCGCTGGCTTTGCCTGGGCGCGCGCCGAGCAGGAGGTCGAGTCCGTCGGCGCGCACTCGCGGGCGCTTGTGGCTGGTCCGGTGGCCGCCGAGCGCCTGGAACGTGGCGAAGCGGCGGCCGCAGGTCCGGCACTGGAACGCGCCGTCCAGCCGCACCCGCCTCGTCGTCTTGCCCTTGAGGATCACCTTGCTCTTGCTCGCCGGCGACAGAGACAGCGACAGGAGCTGCAGAAAGTTTGTCGTCGTTCTTGAGGTGGTGTGGTCCATCTTTTTCTTTTCCAGCACAGTGATCAGCTAGCTTGTAATGGATCAGCTGGTTACCGAATGTTGTAATTGTAAGCCATCGCGCGAATTTATAGGCGACCTACCCTAGCATGGAATGATATACGTATTCTACATTGACCTCCAAGCTAAGTCAAGTCAATGGCCAGCCTAACTGCCTAAGCTCCAAGTAATTTCTGTGTTCTTCTCCTTCCTCAGCCCAGACGTCACTCGTGCGCAGTATTGCTTGGTAGATGATTCCGTCAGCACTGAACGATCAGCAATGCGAAGCTCTCTAGAAATTGAAATGCCGAGCTCGATCGGATTATTGAGGAATATACTGAAGAATTGATATCAATGACGTACCAAAACCAATAAAGCAATACAATTTCACAAAACTACATGTATTTTATCAATATTATTATAAAACTACATATTTAAATTATAATTTTAAAAAAACTACAGATTTTATATCTAATTTATCAAAAAACTACAGATTTTACGATATTTCTGAGATTTATTGTAGAAAATATGTAGTTTTCTGAAACTATAAATTAAATATATAGTTTTGTGATAATATTACTAAAATAAGTCAACGGCGACTAATCCACACGGCATGCATGCAGCGGCAATTGCGTCGAGCTTATCGTGCTTCCTTCAAGGAAGAACCTACAACAGTAGTTAAAATTAGTTTCCTCCTGCATTATTGCTGGTACAAACAATGTACTCTATCAGGTCTTCATCACCATATCTACACAACAGCTGATCCAAGCTCCCGTCAGCCTGATTAACATGCACAACGATACATGTATATGCAGTTGTGGGTTCATTCGAAATAAAAAACGATGACCTAAGTTAATGTAAAGTCAACGTCCAGCATAATTAAAAGCTCTACTCCACGTCAGAGCCACGACATCAAAAAATTGTTCTCGTTACGAATTCCTACTGCAAACAGCAAAGTAAGAAGAGACTTGCAAGAGGTAAATCTTGCGTTTTGTGGCTTCAATTCCAGGAAGCCCAAGAAGCAGGACGGCTCAAAGTCCTTCGCATCCTGAAATGAAACCTCCAAATAATAGCATGCAATGGATAATGAAGATCATTCAATTTTGCAGATATCCCCGTCCTATATCCCTATAAGATGTGACTCAAACAAATCAATCAAGTCATCCTTTTTGTGCAGTTGGATTAATTGCTCTCTTATAGTACGACACGGATAAACATTCGGCTACCCGTTTTTTCTACTAGTCAAGTAAAAAGGGCAGAAGCATTCATAATATCTAGCTTGTCAGCCTCACGCAGACCTATGCAGACCCAAAACATTTGCTATTTGTCTTATTAAAAAATTTGCTTAAATATATATAACTTTAATAATAAATCAAATTATATTCAAATATATAAAATTTATCAATTTTTTTAAATAAAACAAACAATCAAAGTTAAATTTAAAAATCAACGATGGCATCAATTAAAAAACAGAGAGAGTATTGTTTACCCATGCATAAGAAGATAGTATTTCTTTTGCACAGACCTTTCACTCCCATTGTTACCATCCCTTCATCCAAAATATAAGGCATCTTTGAAATGTAAAATTCTCAAAGCGTAGAAATAGGACAAATGTAAGATAAGAGTTAGATATGTTCTTCAATTCTATGGATGAAAAAAAAATTACAAAAATTGCTCTCGAAGGATGTTTGAATGATTCGTAGAGAAAAAAATAGAAATTTTATGGTTAGATGTTCATTAGTCATTAGTAAGAGAGGAAAAAAGAGTTCATACGCAATGAAACTTTCAAAATAATTTGATAAGAGGTTAGATGTTATGCTAGAATTCATCTAAAATGTGAAGAAAACTTTAATATCAAAAAATTCTATGAAGCAATTCCTTTTTTTCAAAGGGCACATGTAGTATTTTTCCCTTTGGATTCAATTCCTTTATTTTTCAAACACAAGTCTTTTGTTCTAAAACGTGATAATTTTCCAATTTTTATGTTTTCTGTGAAATTAAACTAATTTTTATATGAGATTTCTGTGAAATTCATATGTTTCGAACAGAGCAATTTTAGATTGCTTATGTACACATTATATATGTACACAAAAGAATACCCAGACGTGATAAAACAACAGGCTAATTTGATACATGTTATTACAATTTTGTAAACTTTAAAATATGTTATTAATGTGTCAATGACTGATGGGGCTCTGCAAGTGAATGACATGTGGACTCAAATGTCATACTTTAAATTTCACAAAATTATAATAACATGTATCAAATTAATCTAAAACAAAAGACAATCTGGTACATGTAGCTCCTATTTACATACTAGGATCCTATAAAATGTACAACTACTTTTCGATAATATTTTCTAATATTTCTATAAGATTATTTCGAGTACTCCATCACATGATCTTATGGTCACAAGCAACCAGAATTATCTCAAAATTGAAAAAAAAAATTAAACATATTGACTGCCATAGCCGGAGCTTTGGCGTCCCAATTAAAGTTGCCAAGAAGAACAAGGTCTCTCGCAACCGCTCTCCCCGTCGTGCTCCGCCCACCTCCCCCTCCTCGTCTTTGCCTCCTCTGCTTCTTCTCCCCGAAGACGGCCAACACCCACGACGCTCTTCCTCGCAGCAACAACACTCCTCATGCCCTGCCTCCTCATGCCAAGCCACACAGCGCCCGCCGCCGGCACCTTCCCATCTCCATCTCGGCCGTGACAAGGCGGGCTCCCTCCGTCACCGGCCTCGGCTCTTGATTCATCCCGTATTTCCGTCACTCCTTTCGATTCCGCAGCCAAGGAAGCCCTGTGCCATGCCACCTGTGCGCGGGGTCAAGCGCCGCAGGAAGGCAGCGGCGGAGAAGAAGGCCGCGGCAATGGCCGCCGCCGCGGCCGGTGCCAACGGCATGCCCGCCGACTGGTGGGAAGGCTTCTGCATGCGGATGGCAGGTGCGTGCTTCCTCCTCGTGACCGTACATGATGAAGATTGGATTTGCGCGGATTGCCTTGTTTGTTTGTGTAGCTCCCAAGCATCAGACTTATGGCGATTGGCAGATCTAATTCGCATCAGAGCTGCATTGTGATGTTAATCTTGTGGTCTCGTCGATCGTGTTCGTCATAAATGTGGTGGTTTCCTTTTCTACGAGTTGAAGCAATGCCATCGGGCTGTTGTTCTCTCATTGCCTAGTGCGTCTCGTGTTGGTACTACTACTGATTGTAGTGTCGTGGTACAACCTTTTTAGGCAGTGTGATTTGATTGATTCTTGGTGCCAATTGCTTCTACATAAGAGGGAAGGTTTCCTATGCTGAAATTGCGGTGAATTACAACTGGAGTAGTTTACAAACAACTCTGCAATCTCTCTCTCTCTCTCTCTCTCTCTCTCTCTCTCTCTCGATTGGTGACTACTCTGCAGCAGGATAATTTTTTTTTCTTCTTATACCTACTGTGGCGGATTGGATACAACATGAGGTCAAATGCAGGCTTCAGACATCATGTAACCAGGACTTTCGTATTTGGTTTGACTACTGATGCTAGGGACTTGGTCAGGGCTTCTTGATTGTGAGTCCTACTGCAATTCCAATTTGAACATTTGTGTTGGAGCCATATTCTGTCACAGATGGCATGTCAATATTCGCTAAAATTTTGCAATGTTCTTTGAAGTAAGTCTCTTTCTGTTCACTAAAAATTGGGCAAAATTTTGGTGTATTGTAAACTAAAACCCTCTTACTTCCAGAAAAGCTGTTGATCAGCTCATATAGCTTTATGGTAACTATAATCTAGCTTTAAGCATTTGATGCTGGTTATTTTGTGCAGTCATGTAGCAGCACCTAGCATCGACCACTATTATTAGTTACCGAATTGGTCTGTAGCTCTTCCTGCACTGGTTTCCTATTTTGAGCTGTACAGTGGGCACTTGTATTGTTGCATTCAAATCCTTTTTTGAAACGGGATGCATTCAAATCCTCACTAGCTGTTGTACTTCTCGAGGAGAAATATATAATGAAGGGCACTGTTAAGAAGGGTAATGTACCTATTTATTCTACCCTTGAGAAAGGTGCTGACCTCCAGTATCAACATGTTTAACCCCTAATCTTCTTTCTGACTATTTTTTTGAAGACTAAGCTTTCTCGTCTAAATTAGGCTGTGACTTTGTTCACCCAAAAGTTTGGTATTTTAAAAAAAACAATTTAATTGTTTCTATATCCTCTTTTGGTTTGTAAGATTGCCTTCTTTGCTAGAGTAGTTGGAAGTTGAAATTATTCAGCAATTACCAGTTGTAAAAATTATGTTTTGCCTATCTGATTTAGGTGGTTCTACCATAGTTGATCATAACCTCTGGTTCCCTTACTGTTGAACGGATTAAAACTGTGTAGCTTCAATTTTTTTTATCACCCGACATCCGATACACACTCTGTAGAACAAAGCTTACTAAAGTGTTTTAATGTGATTCGTCTGCGATTGATGAAGCTTCCTTAATACTCTCATAGTGAGATATTGCATTGCAAGTTATTGATTATGTAACCTTTTTTATATATTTCCTCCTTAGGGACATTATCTTCTATAGAAGACGCACACAGATTTGAGACTATCTTCAAAATGCCAAGAAAGACTTTCAACTATGTCTGCAGCCTAGTGAAAGATGAAATGATGGTGAAGTCCAGCAGCTACAACTTTCTTGATGGGATGATGATGTCTTTAGAAGATCGAGTGGCTGTTGCTCTGCTAAGGTTGAACTCTGGTGGGTCGCTGGTGACTGTAGGATCATCTGTTGGTGTGAATCACTCGACTGTCTCACTATTAACATGGAGGTTCATTGAAGCTATGGAGGAGCAAGGAAGTCACCACTTGCGCTGGCCTACCTCTGGTGAAATGGAAAAGATCAAATCCAAATTTGAGGAGATCCATGGTTTGCCGAACTGCTGTGGCGTTGTAGATACAACACATATTACAATGTGCCTTTCTACCGCTGAACCGAACTGCAAGGTCTGGCTTGACCACGAGAAGAATTACAGCATGGTCTTGCAAGCTGTTGTGGATCTGGATATGAAGTTCATCGACATAGTGACTGGATGGCCAGGCAGCATGAAAGAGTCAAGCATCTTGCACAGCTCTGGTCTTTTCAAGCTGTGCGAGAAAGGAGAAAGGTTGAATGGCAGCACTCTGAAGTTATCAGATGGATCGGAAATGGGGGAGTACTTAATTGGCGATGCAGGTTACCCCCTTCTTCCATGGCTCCTTACACCTTACCAAGAGAAGAACCTCAGAGAGTCTGACGCTGAGTTCAACAGGAGACACTCTGCAGCGAGAATGGTCGCTCCAAGGACACTGGCAAAGTTCAAGGACACATGGAGGTTCTTGCAAGGGGAGATGTGGCGCCCTGACAAGCATAAACTGCCCCGGATAATCCATGTGTGCTGCTTGCTTCACAACATAGTCATAGATCTCCAGGAGGAAGCGATGGACGAGCCATGCACTTCATCAAGCGAACATGATGTGAAATACATGCAGCAGCTGTGTCGTTTGGAAGATGAGAAGGGTCTCAAGGTGAGAGAAAATCTGTCCCAGCACTTGATCAGCAGCTGGCCGTTGGGAGAGGAAGCAATTGCGTCTATGAAGAGAAATGGACCATAGCGTTTGTAATGTCTGTCTGCTGTAAGCAGCTCCATATCATTTTGATGCACAATTTTGGAGAGCTGTGAGTGAGGACGAGAGCGTCGGTGGATACTAATGAAAAAAACAGGATGTAATCTTTACAAACCTGTCAAATCAATTTGGCTCGTTTGGTTTATTATGGTGATATGCCTTTGCAACTTTTCAGATGGAAAAACGATGGCATCATTATGCAGTGTAGATTATATAGACTTGAAGTTCCCGTGTTCCATTAGCTAATAAAGTATAAGTCTTGCGTAATTTTGCCTCTAGCCCGGTCAGGTTCACAAAAGTTTCATCAGTCGGCTTGCTGGGCGACTGACTGACATTGTGGGCCCAAGTGTCAGGGACAATGATCTCCAAAGCCTCTTCTGTACACCTAGTCCAGGGCCTCCAGGCAACACCCGTGGAGGCGATACATCCATGGCTGCCAACTGAAGGAAAGTTGGCGGCGCCATACGTGCCTGACTCTTCGCATGCATGCGTTTGCCGCTACTTAACCACCGTTTTCCTTTCGTTTCAACTCCTATGTTCTCACCATCAGTTCTCACTTCTCACGAATCACATCGTCATCAGATTCGAATAACACTTTGACCTCCACCAACCATCGCCATGTCCTCCGTATCACTGCAGCGAGCTATTGTCTTGGCGATCACCATGCTTGCCACCGTCGCGGGGGCAGCAGATGAGCCAGCGTCGCCGCCGTCCACGGCAAACCTCACACTGCACAACCTCTGCTCGTTCCCGGTCTGGCCGCTCATCACCGCCAACGCCGGCCTCCCAGCCATCTCCGTGGACGATGACGACGAGCCGGTGGGCCGCCTCGACGGCGACGGCGTGGGTCTTGCCACGCTCTCGTTCCCGCCCGGCGCGTGGTCCGGCCGAGTCACGGCGCGCACGGGCTGCACCGACGACGGCGCCTCGGGCATCCGGTGCGCAACGGGCGACTGGCCGCCGGTGACCGTGGCGCAGGTGAGCGTCGGAGGGCCGGGCGGGCTCGCGGAGTACAGCGTGAGCCTGGTCGACGGGTTCAACGTGGCAGTGGTGATCACGCCGCACGGGTTCGAGGAGGGCCGGCAGTGCCCGTCCCTGGGTTGCGCCGTGGACCTCGGCTCGGTGTGCCCCGGCAACGCCAGGGCGCCCGGCGGCGGGTGCGGGGCCGGGGCGACGACGGCGGTGATGTTCAAGCAGATGTGCCCGGACACTAGGACCAACTCGACGGACGTGGAGATGACGCCGCAGGACTGCGTCGCGCCCGGCGAACTCAAGGTCGTCTTCTGCCCGACACAGGATAGTGTGGTGAATCACCATCACTAGCCACGATGCCCTGGCTGGCGTGGACGTGCTTGATCATCATCAGTTGAATAAGAAGCGACAAAGATCGTCATATATGCTTTTACGCACCGGAAACTAATTAATTTCGTTGTGTGCTCCTATTAATCGTGATAATTAACTAGTAGTAGTTAATTGTGGCAGGCATTTTGAGTTCACTTTTCCTTTTCCAAAAGATTTACGCTCAAATTTTACCAAAAAAAAAAAAGAGATGATGGTGAATTCGGTGGAGTATGTGTCGAGTTTGATCGGGTCTCTCATGTCAACCTGCTTATTAGACGACAAAGACGGTGCTGTTGGTTCCAAGCACAAAGGAGCAATGAAATCTGGAATCAGCCGTGGACGTAGCCATCAATGGCAGCATCTCTCACCCTCGTAACCATCGCTGCTTCTGGCCTTGTCCATCCTAAAATCACTCTCGCTCGTCGCGCACACGCCGTGATCATGCTTCACCTACCCGCTTCACCACGAGCCAGCAGAACAATCAATCGGAGCTAGCTAGGCGATCTCGTGTGGTGCGGTGGACGAGAGATGGGCTCGTCGTCGACGTACCAGACGCCGGTGTTCGTCGGCCTGCTGTGCGTCATGTGCTTCGCGTTGGTGCTGCTGCTGCACAACTGCATCCTCGTCGCCTGCTGCAACGGCCGAAGGCGCCGGCGTCAGCACCACCACCAGCAGCAGCAGGGACAGCACCAGCACCAGCAGCAGGAGGAGGAGGAGGCGAGCTACAGCGTGGACATGAGCTCGTCGTCGCGGGTGCACCTTGTAAAGGGAGCAGCTCCGCCGGCGGTAGTGTGCCCGTACCGGAAGGAGGATTCGTGGAGCGAGACGACGTGCCCGGTATGCCTGGCCGACTTCGCCGACGGCGAGCCGGTGCGTGTGCTCCCTGAGTGCATGCACTACTTCCACGCCGAGTGCATCGACACGTGGCTACGGGGAAGCACCAGCTGCCCGATGTGCCGCGCCGAGACCACGCCCACGCCCAGCCCCGGCAAGCTGCACCGCAGCATCTCCGTCTCCCTCGAGGAGATTCTCGTGCGAACGTAGCACCGCCTGGCTTCCATGGTGTTGGTCACAAGAGCAGTGCAAGGTTCAGAGTAGATAGCACAGATTGAAGAACAGAGCAAAGCATCCGAAACAGAGTTCAGGGGAAGCGGTAGCGGAGCAGAGTAGAAAAGAGCAAAGAAAGCGTACGAAACTCTGGTGCTTTGTCCATTCTTATTCTTGGTGCGAATTCAAATTTGTTAGATTAGGTTTCCCTTTTTTTATATATTTGCGGTCTATAAAATTGATTTATCATGAATCAGTTGTAACACTTCGTGTTTTTATTAAACAAGAAACGAGTCAAATTTAAAATTTTGAGAGCCGAGCTCAAAAACAATTAAAACGATTCATGTGAATTTTCAAATTTCAAATTTGAATTCAAATTTTAAATGCAAGTTCAAATAATTTTTGCCGGAAAGGTCATGATATAAAATTCTCTTTTGAAAATTCTTGCACAGAGTTGAATTTTAGAAAGTTTTATAAAATTTTATTTAAAGTTTAAGAGGCCAAATAAATTATTTATCTTCAAACGATTTCCTGTCTTGTAAATTTTGTAGAATAAAATGTAATTCGATTTTGAACTTGGGCACAAAATAAAAGTTGTTCCTTTTGAAGTTTTCTATCACCCTACAAAGTTTCATTTTTATCAGAGCTCGGGAAGTATTGTTTCCGGATCAAAACAAAAAGCTGCGCAGAAATTCACGAAAATCAGGAAAAAAATCTCACGGGACCCGCTGTCAGCCACCCAAGCCTCTTCCCCAACCTTCCGCGGCCACGCGCAGCGCCAACTGCCGAACACGCCGCGCGCTGCCTTTGCATGCGCGCCACGTGACCCGGATACACGCCCGCGAGGACACGGTGCCGACTCCATGTCCACGACCTCCCGACCGCATTTCTCTCTCGCTCTCACTCTCTCCCTTATTCGTTTTCCCACCAAAGCCAGCCATCACCTCCGCTCTTCGGACGCCGCCGTGGAGCTCCCAGTCCGAGCCGCCTTCCAGCCCCTAACTCGACGAGCAGTAGTGCCTCTCCCCACTATAGCTGCCAGGAGCCGCACCAATTCGAGCTTTTCCCCCAAATCCGTCGAGCTCTCGGAAACACCGCGATTCCGACTAAATCGGCGAGCTCCTATGAGTTTCCTCGCAATTCTTTTCGCCTCACAACCCTGTCCACCTGCAGCGCGGCTTGTGGGATTCTTAATCGACCGAGTGCTCGACCCTTCACGCAGGAATTTCGAATCGAAGTCACGCCGGTCGCCTGACCTGACCCACCCCGCCGCCGACAACCTCCTTCCGGCCGTCCTCCATGACGACGTCACCCGTGCCGCCCTTCTCCGGCCTCTGATAAAGCTTGTGGCACAAGCGTTTCGATTTTTCGTTGTCTGTGCCATGTGCTCCTCCTTGCCGAAGTGGCCGTCCCGCTGCTCGTCGCCGTCAGCCCGTTCCAGTGAGGCACACACCTCAAGAACCCTCTCTCTGGCTTCCCTCAGCGCGACGGTCGTTTTTGTGCCACTCATTTTGAGTTTACCGCCGGCATCCCCTCACCGGCGAGCGTCGCAGCCGCGCCGCGGCCGTGACTGGGAGCACCGCTCCCAGGGATCTTTTGCGGCCGCGTGCTGATCTCGTGCGGTTCATCTCCGTGTTCCACTGTGTGGCCTCGTCCAGTGGGCCGAAAAGCCGCCGTGGCCCAACACTGTGCCGCACGGCCCATTTAGGCTGGAAAGATTTTTTTCTTTTGCGAATTAATTTATTTAGTTGTCCAAAAAATGGTTTCAAACTTCTAAAATTCGTAGAAAATTCATCCTAACTCAAAAAATTGTGAAATAAATTTTGTAGGATCCTCTTATCTAAAACTATATTCTGAAGCTAACAAATTTTTATTTTATGCATGAAAATAATTTATTGAAATCAGATCACAAAATAATTCATTAATGCATTATCATTCTTCTTTAGCATTATTAAATTTGAAAAAATTTACTTTTCTATTTATTTAGTCCAACTTTCTTGTTCTGCAAAGTTTCATATTTATTTTCAACAAAAATAATTTCATAAATGATTTATTATGTTTAAATGGTGTTTAATTCATTATAAATTCATTTGATTTCAATAAATTCTGAAAATTTGTCAAAAATTAGTTATAATCTCCGTGTTATTATTAAAAACTCAAATTATAATTTACTTTTATGAAAACTATTTTAAATAGATTTTATGACTAAAATGTTTGGTCACTTTTATTTTTCAAAAGACTATCATCGCATGTGATTTAAATTCAAACTTTTGACTTTTACAAATTAGCATAAATCAATTCTTTGCATGTAATTTCATATTTAGGACTCAAAGTTGCCGAGAGAGAGTTCAACGAGGTTCTATTTGTCGAAGATTCTAACTTTGAGCAAAGCCCAGGCAAATCCCGGTGCATTAATCTTATTTTAGCTGTTTTATATTTTATCACCATATAGTATATGATTTATATACTGTGTATTAAGTTTCTAGGAGTTGATTGAAACCTAAATTGCATAATAGTACTCTTTACCTGTGATAGTGTCTTTGGTACGGGTATCACGATATAGAGCTAAGCTATGAATTTTAATTAACGGTAGAAGTCGAGTGATTGGTAACTTCACTCGCGAGAGCTATAGGTTTTATCTCTGGTGCAAAGGTATCACATGAGTTGATGAGTTTGAATTATAAAAGCCTAAAAGGATGATGTGGGTTATGAGATTACAAGAAAGAAATGATAAGTTGAGACCGAACAGAGAAGTATAGGTTGACAACAGGGAGTTTTGTGTGTCGTAGCTCTGTCTGTGTCGATTAAGACTCGTACCGTTGTCGGTCCTATTGAGCAAGTTTGAACAGTACTGATTATATACTGGCTATATGGCTCTCAGGAAACTGATGTAGCCAAATATGCGTAGTGACTGGACGTAACCGAACTTCTTTTCTGGAGATGATTAGAAAAGAGAGCTTTGAGGCTAACCATGGATAGACCCAGTGAGGTTATCGTGTGGAAGATCACTGCTCGAAAGATGTGAGCATCAGACCGGTACTATGTATCATTGGTATAAAAAGGTTGCCATGTACGACTTTCTGAAAATGCGTACGTGCCGTGTAATCAGGTTTCTCTAGCTGTATGTAAATCGATTCAAATCACTGCCTCTCACAGCAACGAGTATCACTTGTTTCAGTGCGCCACATCGTAGTTAAAAAGTAAAATAATAGTGAACTGATTTGCTGGTTATGTTTACTATAAATTATTTGGCAACCATGATTGTAGTAGTTGATAGTGAATTAAATTTATTTTTCTTGCAATTAATTTACTGTTAAAACCTGAAAATAAGAATACATTGTTAGCACTGATTTTTACAAACAGCTATATCATATGAGTCAGTCTTATCGTATCTTTTAAAGTTGGCTATAGTTAGCTATGTTGATGGGTAAACTCTGCACCAACCGACAAAGACAACCTTTGAAAGTGGCTATGTCCGTTGAAAGTCTTGCTCGCCGCGTTAAGTTTGTGCCGAAAATAAATCATATAAACTCGATGTCATCTTGTGCCCAGTACATATAAAACTCTAGTAGTTTTTAAATAAAGTAAACATTTTCACGCTTATAAAAATTTTAGTTTGTATTATATTTTATTATGTTTAAGTTATACTGTTGGTACTCAGAATGACATCCGATAAGATTACTTAATTGATAGATCACCGAAAGCTCTTTCGAGGAACGGTCAGTCACATCAGTTGTGCCCCAAAGAAGGCACAAACAGCACCTGTCAGCAATACAGTCGGGTCATACTAACAACAGGTTCAGAATTGTGATAAAACGGGCAACGCGACCGATGGGATTAGGGAGAAAACACAAAGCCAGCGTGGTACCCAATACAGGGTATATATGCTATATATACAATGGTGAACGCCAAAAATATTGCAATCACATCTTCCTCAGATTATCAAGCCGAGCCTGCAAGTCATCATCTATGCCACCATCCACCCCACCTGCAGCTTCAGCTTGGGCAGGAACCTTTCCTGCCGCGACTGGCTTAGAAACTGCAGTTGCAGGAGCCTTGACAAGCTGGATTCAGAGCAGAGAATCAGTTTTCCTAGCTATTATAAGCCAATTTTCTGCGCCAAGAACAACATGATATTGTGACAGTGTTGTACCTCTGAATTGATGTCGATGCCAATTTCGTCAAGGACTTGGTTCACTAGCTCTTCTGTTTCTTCCTCCTCTTCATCACCCTCCAATGCATCATCAATGGCGTCGCCCATCACTTCGCTAACCATCTCCATCTTCTCGTTTTGCATCTCAAATTCCCGCATAATCTTCTGCAGCGCTGGAAGATTCATCTGCCTGTTCATTTGTGACATGGCTTTTGTGACACCTTTCATGGCTTCACCCATCGCTTGTGTTGATTTCAGTGTCTGAAATTTAGGTACAACGAGATTTTAAAGGGGGCTCATGAACTTCCATAGCAAGAACATCAGAATTGCCAAAATAAATGCATTCAAACTGATATAGCATGCTTTTAAATTTCGTAGTTACCTGAATCCGAAGGGATACACCTTGTAGCTGGGACTTGAGGGCATAAAATTTTGTGATCTGGTGTCTTGTACGGATAAGGTCCTTTGCCATGATTTTAACAGCTCCCTGCGAACAGCGCACAGCGCATTTTAAAAATATAATGTATGTGGTGTTATGCAAAAATCAGGTTCAGCATATGAAAAATGAGCATTCGTCCATCTGAAAAAAAAATACTAAACAGCAACGAACATACTTTACATTCTTAAAGGTGACTTAACTCATTCTTACATAGAACAAATCGGCTCTATAATGTCAGGAAATCATATTCTAGTGCTCTGAATGTGCAGACCATTACAAGTGCAACCATGGAACAAGTAAACATATTTTTATTCACATAATATGTTTTCTAGCATAAGGCCTCCTTTGGAATGGAGGAAAAATTTCTGTTTCTTGTATTTTTTATGTAAAATTAAACTGATTCATGTGAAATTCCTACACTATTCCTGTGAAAATCCTGCGTTTCAAAGGAGCCCTAAATATACTTATAAGCTACGAAATGCAAGACGGTAGTTTTATCTTAGATCCTTTTGCCTAGAACACTTAAATGGCAACTTGGAAAAATACCGAAGTCGACAGATGCACAATGATGCAGTAACATTGACAGGTTCACAAAATAATAAAAAAAAGGCATTTGGCTCATTACAACTTAAACATAGAGAAGGTGGGATCAGACGCACCATCTGGCCCTGCTTGGCCACCTTCTTGATCTCAGCAATGAGTTTCTTCTCCTGAGTCTGCAGCCCCTGCCTCTCCCTCTCGATCTCCCTGATGGACTTGTCCAGCATCCGCTTGTTCTCCCGCAGCAGCTCTGCAATCAAGGGGAAGAAGAAGAAGAAGAAGAAGATCCAGAGATTTGGATCGTCGCCTGGTCGGTCAATCCATCAATATCAAGATCAACACGGAGAGAGAGAGAGAGAGAGAGAGAGAGAGAGAGAGAGAGAGAGAGAGAGCGCAGAGAGGCATCGAGGACAACGGCCGCGTGAAGAGCAAACAACGCAAAGGTGAATCCATCCATCCGCGACTCTCCAGGATAAAAGGGCAGGGATTGGGAAGAGAGGAGCAGTACCTGCTGGGGTCTTCTTCTTGCCGAAGATGAAGCTCATGGTGGTTGATTCCCTCGCTCAGTTCTGAATTGGTGGGTTGTCGGATGATCAGAAAAGAGAGACGGTGTTTGCTTTGATTTGGATTTGGGGGCGGAGGCGGAGGCCTTGAATTGATGAATGAATGAAGAATTGATTCGTGGCCAAGCAACCGGAAGAAACCAACTCCAACGCGGTTTTCCCCTTGTTTTGTCCGCGACGCGTTCTTCCGGTCGGTCAACCCCCCTCTCTCTCTCTCTCTCTCTCTCTCCCTCGGTCCATGCTCCAAACATCAATCCAACTAATCTGGCTGCCAGCCCAACCAATGTGGATGGGGACCGGGGGGACACGGCCCGGCCCACTCCATTCATCTTGTGTTGTTGGTGCGTTTGATGCGACCTCCCCCATTTACACTCCGGTGGCCGTTTGGCGAAAAATGTTATTCTATTCGTTTTTTAATTGATGTCATCGATAATTTTTACATTTAATTTTGATTATTTATTTTATTTAAAAATTTTATATAATTTGTTATAATTTAATTTATAATTAAAGTTATTTGAATTATAACTTAAAATTTTACATATTTAAATAAATTTTTTAATAAGACGAATGGTCAAAATTGAATATAAAAATCAACAACGATATTAATTAAAAAATAGAGAGAATATATATGTTTGAAATTGAAAAATAGATGAATGATTGAGATTTAAAAAGATTAAAAAAATAAGAGTTCTTCCAATTCCCAATTCCAAACCCAACCCCCATATCCCTATTAACAAACAGCACCTCCCTGTCAAGTCTGAATCCAATTCGCATCTCTTTCATCAAGGAGTAAGGTTCAACTGAGACTAGAATCCTTCCTACTACCGTTCACTAACTGTTCCAGTATGCTTTAATGAATGAATTTTCATGTCCACTTGTCCTGCTATGTATGATGTGGATAACAGTGTTGTTGCTGGAGTTGGTGTTGGAGGGGAGAAAAAGAAGGGGGGGAAGAAAGAAAAAAAAAACAGTGATGGGCATGCGCACTAAGTATTATGCACTAAGTATGAATGTTCATTGTCTCAATGATGAGCCTGTGTTAAAGCTAGCTTTTCGAATTTGTGTGTGATCTTTGCACCCATTCACATATGGAGGAGGGAGTGATTCCTTCGTGCAGATTTCAACCATCATACTTGCCGCAAATTTAAATCAGTTAGGAGTACTAGCTAGAGAGGTTCTTTAAAAGAAAAACTAGCTAGAGAGATGCAGGATTACAAAGAAATCCTGCACCTTTTGCTCTCAAGACAGCTGCAATCCTAGATTGATTGACACAGAGACATACATGTATTGGTGGACCACCACAAACATGTATATACGGTCTTTGTCTGTATGCCTGGCTGTGTACATAGTACTACTACATCTGCAGTTATATACAGTTGTTGGCGAGGAAGAACCCAAGGTGCTGAAGAATGAATGAGCACACTGAAGCATTGTCTGGCTCTGCACTTCTGCACGCGCCACATTTCGCTCACGTGAAGCTAGCTATAGCTGGAGTCCTGGTATTATAGACTCGGCCAGGGAACAGACAAGGGTCGATGTCCGTTCTCTCTCTCACCCAGTTGCCGTGCTTCGATCTTCAGATGGGAATGGGAGTATCTTGTGCAACACTGTATTAATAAGGATTCTAATCACTTTGTGCAATTATTGGTTAGTACTACTATTCCAGTACAGTAACAGTATTCATGTTAGTGCAATGGATTATATCTAGCATAGCATGGGCTGTTAAAGCTCATAGTGGACGGTCCGACCCTTGTCTCGAGGTGATTATTATTAAAGCTCTTTCTGTCTTTCATAAAGCTAGTACTGGAGCCTCTTATTAGTACTCCTAACTCTCCCTTCTCTATTTGATGAGAATGGCTGCAACGGTGAGAATCTTGTTGGTCAGAGAGAGGCTGCACCTTCCAACGATCAAACAATTCAAACACAAAGGTGCATCCGCAATCCAATCCATGACTTGCTCCAAATCCACCTTCATCAGTCTCCAAATTTCATTTGTTTTTGTACTACAAGTATAATACTCTCTGGTCTGGTATGGTCCCCCTTAAAGCGCACTCTCTCTCCAGTCTCCCCCACCACCCCATGTGATGCGAGGCCGCCCCCCTGTCCTCTCTCCACCTTCGACACGGAGCCGCTCCATTTGCATTATCACCATAAAATTCAGTATTCCTAGCAGCTGCTGCATCTGTATCGGTGCACTCTGTCCCTCCCTCTCTCCTGCCGCCCCTGCCTTGTTGTTGGTCCTCTTCTTCCTCCCCCAACCCCAACAAGGTCCCCAACCCTCCCCTTTGATTGCGTCCAGTGTTGCAGCTGCTCTTGGCAGGTTTATCTGTTCCAGTGTGCTTGTTGCTCTCGCAGTTTCCCGACTCGTTCCAACTGTTCTGCTTCATATCAGAGGGACAGCCATCTATACTGTACCCCAGGTGGCTAGATCCTGAGCTGAGCTCTCTACTAGATTCATGCTCTCTGGGAATCTCTGAGTTTTTCAGGCAGAGTTTCCAGTTCTGCTGGTCGCTCAGCTTTCTTGTCAGCTCTTTCTTCTGTGTTTCCAGCCTCTAATGGTGGATCCCAGATAGGAGTAATTAGTTTGCAGCTAATAAGAGGGGGAACATAAAAAAGATGAGAGCTTTGAGCAGGCTAGGCGTTGGCGTCGCGGTGGTGTCCGCGCTGCTTCTCCTCGCGCTCACCGCCGAGCTTTACTACATCTTCGTTCACAAGCGTAGGCTGCGGCGCCGCGCCGCGGCCATTTCCGACGCGGCCTCGTCCCCGTCCTCCTCCTCCCGCGAGCTGCTCCAGCTCTTCTGCTTCAAGAAGCCGCCCGCGCTCGCGTCCACCTACACGGTCCAGGAGCCGCACGCCACCGGCACGGCCGTCGACGAGGACGAGGACGACGACGACGAAACGGTGGAGGCGCAGCTGATGCGGCTCAGCAGCCTGGTCGGCCCGCCGAGGCTGCTGTTCACCATCAAGGAGGAGACCAAGGAGGACCTGGACTCCGAGGACGGACGGAGCAGGTGCGGCAAGAGCCGGAGCCTCGGCGAGCTGCTGCATTGCCCCGGGACGCCGTTCCTCACCCCGGCGTCCTCGCCCGTGCCGCCGTCCGTCGCGGCGACGGACAACTCCTACAACCCGCTGTTCGAGTCCCCGGTAGCGACCTCGAGCCCTGCCCCAGCAGTGTCGCCGCCGCCCAAGTTCCAGTTCCTCAGGGACGCGGAGGAGAAGCTGTACCGCCGGGCGCTGGCCGAGGAAGCCATGCGGACGCGGAGGTCGCCGCCGCCTCAGACGCCGTCGTCGGTGGCCGGCGAGGACGATGGCGGGTACATCACTATCGTGGTCGGGAAGAACAACCGTGTTATCCCGCTGTCGTCGCCGCCCGACAGCGGTGGCCATCACTGAGCTGGACGCTTTCCATGAACTTGTTTGATAGTACTGTACTACGCAGTGTTCTCCTAGTGTAGCTTTTGTGTTGTAGTAGGAGTAACAAATTGGCAGTTCAATGGTCTTCTGATCGTGCCAAATTGGATGATTGCATGTATATAAACAACAACATGACGAGGAAACGAAATTTTCAGATCAATATGCTTGTTTCTGACCTGTGAGATTCAATAATCATGGATCATGATTTTCTTCATTTTTTGTAGTGTCTCTAGCCTAGTGCTGTGCTGCATTGGAGGTTTCTGATTGTTCCTTTTCTTTGATTTGACTGTAATTCATATTATTATGGATTATGTTGAATGAAAGCCCCGTACAGACTTGTCTGTCCTGCAATTGAAAGGGGGGTCATAAAAATGCAACTTTCCTCCACTCTCCGATGAACGACGGCCTTCCTGCCGAATTTTTTGATTCCTTCCATACGATTTCTCTAGTTTGGCATAATTCACCAAGTCATCACCCTTTTTTTAGTTCCTACGGACACCGTGTAGAAATTCCTTTCAAATTTTGCCAGACTCTTCCAGTGTCACTCACTTTTTGTACTACGGAGTAGCTATCTCATGGCGGCACACCTTTATTGATTCAACATTTGTAACAAGGAGAGGAGGGAGCAGGAAGAACATTATGAAGAAAGGAACCATACCGTCAGGGCAATTTAGGTGATTCCAAATCTCTCTCTCTCTCTCTTTTCTCAAAGCTTTTTCGAGGCTACTCCCAAGTCCAACGCACGCGTGTGAATCTTTTCTTCTTTCGGAGTAAAAGCCATCAGGGAAAGGATGCTGATTGTGTCAATTTTGATCTATTGGCGGACTGCCGCTTTTATAAACTTTATTTAGTTATAATAATACTTTCTTCCAGCTCTTTGAGTTCTTCTTTAATTTTTATTTATTTAAAAATAGGTTTGGTCTCTTAGAAACTAAGCAAGTGGTTTTAAAAACCGGGCAAGAAAAGAAAATCAGGCTCGACAAGTAAGGAACTGTCATGTCCTGCCTGTGATTTACAAAAGTGGATAAATGGATAGAAGTAGCTGATGACATCATATTTATGATTATGCTCTAATTGTTTCGTTGTAATGACTGAAGAGAAGACACACCAAAAGGCAAAGGCCATCTCTATGTCAAAGACACAATGATGTGTGAGTTTCAACTTTCTACTCCTAGAGACTAGAGACCAGTGGTCAGGAAAGCAACAAGAATTTGGTGGACTAGCTGACCATGAATTAATCACGAATTTGAGGCCCACTTCTGTTTCTCCCTAAGGCCCACATCAAGGAACAAGCCCAAATAGTAGATGGGAGTCTGTTGGAGAAAGGCCCAAGGCCTCAACGGTAGTTATCTTCTCAAGTTGGTCGCTTCAAGACTTGTATAGTACATAAAATGCACCAAAAATAAAAGGTGTAGTAGGTGGGTGTGAGTCTACAATTACCAACAAACCTTAAATCATGAAAACAGACAAGACATAGAACCAGATGCATAGGAAGAAAATAAAAATATGTGGCTCAGTATTAGCTCAACGCCATCGAAACAAGGAGGCCTCGTTTCAATCTGTCCCTGTAATTCGAGTTTTTACATATAATTGAATGAACAAGTTCCGCACCATTTGTTCCTTCACGACTACACAGGAGAAAGGAATTTTGTAACACGCACAACGAAACCAAACCACGAATACACAAGCTACAACCGGGACACATCCTTCCTGTGAAGGGATAGAAATGACAATAGACTGGCTCTTCTGCTAACTAAAGATAGCAAGAAGCATAACTGTTGTCAGACAAGAGTATAGTAGAATGTGGCGCAAGCCCAGCAGTATCATCCTCCCAGCACTGCCGTGGCTAAAGCCTGGAGGATGTGGACTCGAGGCTGGTGCCCCTGCCCTCGCACTGCCCGGACTTGCTGCGCCCCGTCAGGAGACGTATTTGCAGCTCCCGTAACCTGCACCAAACAGCAATACCATATGATCAGTAGCTGCAAGGCAGAAATCATCAAGCAGAATCAAAACCCAAAAAGTCCATGAACTTACTGGGATCGCTGGAGGTGACCATGCCAGTGCCCTTGAAGTCGCAGTCGTAGTCGTGGCGCCCATTGGCCTGGTAATAGGCATTCATCACGTATGCAGCATGGGATTGCACGTTGTTCGGATCGAAGCATGCCCCACCACTCTGGATTGGCTTACAATCCACATACTGGCAAGCATAGTTGATATTGTTCTGCAGGTCAGTCGCACTTGCACCAGTCTTGACCACACACCACTTCCCCCCACCAGAGGGCGAAGGGTTTGGTGATGGGTTGGGGCTTGGCCTCGGAGATGGATTTGGCGATTGGTTTGGAGCTCCAGACTGCAGTGTTTTTAACAAGAGCATGAGGCAGAAACCATGTTGGGCACTGAGCATTAGTGAAAGATTTAATTTGTCACAAGGAATAAACAAAGAAAGAATGTGCAGAAATACAGACATCACGTTTTTCTCCAGCAAATAACTTTTCTGGCACGATGACAGCAGAAATCTACTACTCCATATTTTAACTTTATGCATTTGGGGTCAGTTTGGATCGTTGCCAACGTACGCCGCCAAAATTTGGACACGCCCATGTGAATTTGGACGCTGCTTGGTTTGATGCTATTAATTGGCGTGCCAATGCTCTAAAGCTGCTGCTCAATTCATTTTCCTACCCGCGATGTGGGTGACAGATTTCTTTGCCAACACGCAGGCTAGCCAACATTTGGCGCAGCAGCAATAGGTTGAAACCAAACGTACCCTTGATAACAAACACATGGGTTCTGAACTGGCACCGCCCAAAAGGTGGCCATCCTAACGTGATTTTAAGCCTAAGTAAGATTCTCAAGTTGCTACTGTAGTTCCCACCAGGCCACTACAACGCTAAACCATGCAGATAGCCCACCCCTCCCCTACACATGGCACTTTACATGGGCACCACCGAAAAACAACAAGCTAATGGGTACCTTATTTATTTAACTATACAATTAGAGAAGCAACTCCATGTGAGCCGACCTAAAGTTTGAAATCTCAATCTATAATGATTCCTGACTTGATGCTGGCAGTACCCAGCAGGCATCACAGTAAACCATGTACTAAGTTTCAGGCTAAAGACATTCAGATTCTTATCTTCTTTGCTTCAAGGTAGCTGCTTCCGAAGGCAACAAAGCATAACTTGTTCTTTGACGAATTAAATGCAAAATAGACCATAGATGCCAACATTTCCTACAAGCCAAGTCACTAGCCAGAATGAGGCTCCGATGTCCATCCACAGGCTATACCTATATCCAAGGTGGAATTGGTTTGGTTCCCTCTAGAAGAAAGAAATTTGTGGACGTAGGGTCTAAAAAAGTAGGTTTGAGGCACTATATAGTCAATCTCAGTGGTCGATGGCAAGTACTACCATGTAAAAAAACTGATAATAATCCGGTGCCAGCTAACAAGTAGATTTGCAGCAGAAGTTTGTACTACATCCCATCGCACCTTGGTACTAAAATACCGGGGGCACACGGATCTAACCAAGGTACGAGCAGGCAATACGTTTGAAAAATCTAGACGCGTCCAAGGCGTCAGCACATGGGGTGGGATGCAGTGACCCGAATGGGTCCATCGAGAAAAGCTACCAGCTGAGGCAAACGGTCTAATTGTTCTTTGGACGACTAGAACATGGGGGAGATGAGAGAGCAAAAGTTGGAGACGAAAGCATCTCTTTCCAGACGAGCGACGCCTTTGACAACGCAGTGTGAACCAACCTAACGATATGTTACGCGCAAGGGAAGAGAATTTTTCTTTTTCTGCCTGGAATGAAGGGCCATCTCCAATCAGATGTGGCCGTTGAATTTTAAATTTAACTTTAATTATTTGTCTTATTCAAAAAAATTGATAAATTTTATATATTTTTATGTCATTTGATTTATCATTAGAGCTATTTGAATAACAACTTAAAATCAACGACGACATTGATTAAAGAACGGAAGCAGTATCTAGCTTACACGAGTCGTTGGCTGGCACGAGCAAGAACGTATCAATGATCCACTCACAGATGTGGCAATGATCCCCTCACATATGGCAAAGTAAGCAAAGGCAGAGAAGCTCAATAATCTGCTGGACTATCTCCGTGTTGAAGTTCGCTTTCACCCGTGTGATGTGGTCATGTACGTGTCCAAAAAAGAAATGCAGTCTTTGACACTCTGACGCGAGCCTATGACCTTCGCTCCCCTCCGCGGCATATCTGACCATCTGAAACCGCGTACTGCCACCTGCTCTCTTCTTCTTCTTCTTTTTTTCAGAGGCGCACAGGCTTGGCACCGCGTTAAGTATTTTCTTTTTTGTGTTTTTCGCCACTAATAGTAAGAGTAATTCTGTTGTACTGTGGCACTAGTACTACTATGTTTTAATTCGCGTGCAATGAAGCAACGAAAATGGAATTTCCTTCTTTAATCAAGCAAGGAAAAAAGAAATAATGGAGGGGAATCAAATGAGACTTACCGGAGCAGACGTTCCTTGGCGGAGGAGTCCGAGATCATATTTGGGTGTGAAGTCGGTGTTGAAGATGCCAAAGTTCCTCTCAGCGATTGGGCCCGGCTTCTGGTCCTCGTCGAAGAGGGAGAAGATGTAGGTCTCGAAGGTCTTGCCCGGCATGAGCGGCGTTCCCTTGCCGCTGCAGACCCGGATCATTCCGGCGTTGAAGTCCTTGGCCTCCTGGACGCCGACGCCGACCTGCCCGGGCTCGCCCTTGGTGGGCCACCCGGCCTCCCCCACGGCGATCTGGACGCCGCCGAACCCGAGCTTCTTCATGGCGGTGTAGATGGCGTCCATCTGGGCGTCGAACATGCTGGTGTAGTTCAGCCTGGTGCCGGCGTCGTAGATGCCGCGGTTGGGGCGGAAGATGGCGTAGTCGAGCGTCTTGGCGTTGTAGCTGAAGTAGGGGTAGGCGTTCACCATGAGGGGCGAGCCCGTGTCGTTGTGGAACTTGAGCATGGGGGCGAGCACCTTGGTTGCGAGCTCCGGGCGGAATGTGGCGTGGGACGGGATGCCGTCGGAGGGCGCGAGGATGCCGAGGTAGTGCGGCGTTGTGACGCGGACCTGGGACAGGCCCTCGAGCTTGAGCGCCTGGTCGAGGCGGCGCATGGCGGGGAGCAGCGCGACCATGAGGTTGGGGTCGATGACGGGGCCGAGGATCTCGTTGCCGGCGAGGAGGAGCGTGACGTTGGCGGCGGGAACGTGCGGTGAGAGGTTGTCTCGGACCCATCCTCGCGCGGCGTCGAGTCCGGTGTCCTTGTCCGCGAGGGCGGGCAGGACGGAGTTGGGGAGGGAGACTGCGAGGGAGACAGAGGGGGCGTTGGCGGCGAAGGCTGCGAGGAAGGCGGGGTTGGCGTCGAAGAGCTTGACGCGGTCGATGGTGGTCTTGGTGGCGATGAAGGAGGCGACGGAGTCGGGCGTGGGGAGGTTGTCGGCGTTGGCGCCGTAGTTGACGCCGATGGCCGAGGCGCGGTTGTTGGCGGCGGCGAGCAGCAGCAAAAGGAATGGGAGCATCCCCATGGACGGCGCCATGGGGGGGAACGAGGCGGAGGAGGAGGAGGTTGTTGTGGATTCGATTTGTGAGGAGCGAGGGATTGGGGGAGGAAGCAAACCGTTGTGCTGCTCTTCTTTTGAACCCTCCTCTCTTGTTTTTTTAATGGCGGCGCCCGCGGCTCGGCTTTGGGCTTGGTCTGCCCGCAAAGACTGGGAAACGTGCTCACCCCACATCAACAAACCAACCATCGTTTTGCTCAGGGTCTGTTTTGTTTGTATTTTTACTTTTGTGTTTTTAAAAAAATTGTCTAGTGGTTAATTGAACTTTTGTGTTTTTAAAAAGAAAAAACTGATTTATAAAATTTAAATGTTGGTTTTTTAATATATTTTTAGCTTATCATTACACTAAAAGCTAGAAAAGCAGTTCATAATGTGATTTTTAGCTTTTAATTTATTTTATCAGAAGTTTACTTTTTAGTTTTCCAAAAACAAGTTTTTCAGAACACTGTTTATTTCAGCTTTTGATTTTTCTGCTTTTTCAATTAGAAAATCTAAGGCTAAAACAAACAAAGCTCACTCTAGCTCCAACAGCGGTTCTCTGCTTCCTCCTGAGCTAAGATAGCATTTAAATCCCACAATCTCACCTGTTTGGAGTTAGAGATTTTATCAGGATTTTTGAATTTTATAAATTCAAAACCCCAACTATTTAGATTACAATATTTTATTATTTTAAATATATTGCTATGCATTGTGGTATAGAATTTTAAATAATATTTAAATCTATAAGATTATATAAAATTTTATAATCTTTTAAAATCTCGTATGTTTAAATACCTACGAGATTTTTTTATCCGGATTCTCAAAATTCCATGGGATTCAAACATGCCCTAAGTGGGGTTTCCTTGTTTTCCTGCCCGTTTTGCGTTTTCGTTCTTTTTTTTAATTCTTCTTCATTTGTTTCCTTTTAATACTGATAGTCTTCTGTAAGAAAAGAATAATTGGTTCTTTGCTGGAAGGCTTTCAGAAAAGATGGGCAAAAGGCTAATCTTTTAGGGTTTGGTTTTCGCACACGAGATTTCTAAAAGAAATGGACAAGCTTGGCCGCTTCTTGCTTATTACACCGATTCAGTGCATCGGCAGTCAACTGCCCACACGATCGGGGCTGAAACGCGGGACGTGCGTGAAACACGGCAGCAGCTGACTGCCAAGGATCCCGAAGCCGCTACCACCGCGTCTTCTTCACAAAATGTTCTTGCTTGCATATTTGTATCGGGAGACGCGGAAACATATTTCAAGCCCCGATGCATGCATAGATAAACTACGAGTGCGAGGTTCCAAATGCACGCGTCATAAAATAGACACCATACCAACGAGTCACTAGTACAATTCAACTCACAACAACACGCAGAGCAGGTCCCTCCATAACATTCTCAGTAACAAGGCAATCCTCTCTTACTACAGCATACTGTAGCAAACAAACATAAGAGGCTACTAGTTCATATCAAACGGGGACCATCAGCGGCTGTGGGCAGGAGACGCCGACCTAGACCGAGATCCTGGAGGAGACTCCGATTGTGACCTGCGGTGTCGCCCACGTTCCTCATCATCCTTCGCTGGTGACCGCCTGCCAAACAATACCATGTATCAACCGTCTTGCTATCGTAGACATGAGCAACTACTCGACAAAGATTATACTCAGGCTATAAACAACCAACAGTCATGCAATTTTTCCTATGCAGTATATCCAAACGAAAGCATATAGTATAGAGCAAATGGTACACCTTCATAAATAGCACAGCATACAATTAATAAAGGCTACAATAGGCAGTTGCCCTGCGTTCAAGCATGTATAGTATTCTACAAGCACAGTGGAGATGTGGTTTCATGGGTATGTGTATAGTAACATGAAGTTCAATAAAGATTAAAGCAACAAACCACTTGCATTGTAAAATGTTCACAAGCATTAGCTCTATAGTATCACAATATACAAGTGCTGCCAGTAGACACAACTTACTCATCATGACCATTAGCTGCACCACGCCGATCACTTCTATCATCAGGGGTATACGATCTACGCTTCATATCCCCATCATGTTCTTTACCCTGTCTAGGCGACCTTCGGTGCTCTTCCTTTGCCCCTGGGGAAGCAGAGTACTCATCCCGCCTTCTTGAGGCAGGGGAGTATGACCTACAGCGTATGCATGACAATATTTTTATGAACATTGCCGCACTGCGCATAACAATTGAAGGATGCTTCAGAAATACAGTACATACCGTGATCTAGCACGGCCACGGGGCCGCGGTGAGTGGGAGCGCGAGTATGAACGAGAACGAGACCGCCCTGCAGGAATGATAGTGATAGCAACTTGAGAATATTGAAACACAATATTGATTATTTAATTTATTTGAACACATTGTGGTACAAGTGCGGCATTATGTCATTAACCAAAGTGCCAGAGCATTGCAAACGGCTCCTTCTCAATGATGGAAAGAGTCAAGCAGGACAAAACACCCTTTCTTCATGGAGTTCTTCATAATAGCAGCGTGGCACATTTGGAAACAGCAGAATAATAACATCTTTCAGAGGGGAAGGCCATCCTTTCAACATTGTAATAATTAATTACTATAGTATTCAATTTTGAAAGTAATCTGTTTGTTTTGGAAACTAATGCATGTATTTGTTTTGGAAAGTTCTCCGCCTATAGGTACTAATTGGAAAGTCATGTGCTTTTTTTTGTGGAACTAACGGGAATTAGGGAACGAGTGTCGACTAAGATGGATTTGTACTTTCTATTTTTATTATGTGCTTTATTTTTGGGAACTAAAGGGAATTAGGGAATGAGTGCCGACTACAATGGATTTGTATTTTCTTTTTTTTTTTTTTGTTTATTTCCTCTAACTAAAATCAACAGCTGAGATCAAATTCTTGGCTTACGTCCTACGAGGTAAGCCATCAACATTTGGTCTACCTTAGTAGGGGTCTTATATAATACTCCCTACGTCTACTATTGAGCAGCGCTTAAGGCTAAAATATTTTTTCCACAATTCATCAGTGCCCTTCTGGTAGAGCATTGTTTTTTGGAGTGGCTGTTAAATTCATGCAGCAATCAAGGGCAAAACAGTTCAGTTTCATGCACGCATGCGTAACAGCCTAGGCGTCATGCACTCCCGCATGCAATCCCCATTCACTCCCGCATGCAGTCCGGCTAATTGAAAGGTCATGGAGTTAAATACTGGCGCAAGATGTGAGGGAAGGCTGTTACTACTTGGTCTCTGTGCCGAGGAGAAATACGCTGGTGATACAACAGTAGGGTTTTCCATTGCTGTACAACAACAACAACAACAAAGCCTTTAGTCCCAAGCAAGTTGGGGTAGGCTAGAGATGAAACCCCGAGTTTCCATTGCTGTAAATTTTTTTTAAAAAAATAAAATAAAATGCCAGCGCATGTCATATAAGGTACGTAATAAGACCCCAGAAGAATTCAACCATGCATGTTCCAAAATAGGATAAACGATAATAGTTGGACATAGATCACATTACCATGGCGAGAAGAACGGCGCCCTTCATAATCAGAATAACCTCTGCAGAGAAGACACTCAAAGTCAACTCAAGTGAAACAAAGAAAAAGCTTCCACAACAGCAATGGAAACACCATACCTTGGTTTGGTTCGCCTACGCATGTCCTCAGGCCTTTTTCGTGTATCCGCTGCAAGAACAACAGTTATCTCACGACCAGCAAACATCTGACGGTTCATGTGATATTGCGCCTCAGAAGCATCATAAGCATCAACAAACTCCACAAATCCAAACCCTCTTGGCTCCCTAAACAATTATAAAGGTTGGATAAGTAAAGCTCACATCACACGACCAATAAAGAAAAGGATATACATTGACTATAAGTAGTATGTGCCCAATGAGTTACCACCATATTTTCATATTTCAGCAAACCCTCTTAATTCACCACAAAGCACAGCTAACAACTTACTAACATGTTCACCAATCGGTAGCAAGCCTCTCAAATAGCAGTTAGGTGCCCAGGCTCGTCTTAGTATCCAAATTTCTTGTATACATCTTCATAAAATGATTCGCTTCAAGTTCTTCAAATGTTTGATAAGTCATGAAAGTACTTGAAACCAACTTCTCTTCGTTATATCTTCTCAAGGAATATAAAGTAAGACCCTCTTCTCTTCGGCAAATTAATTTTGTCAACAAATCAAATCTTGTCTTTGTAAAAGTACTTCAATTGCACGATACTATATCTCACCAAGCAAATGAACGGTTAGGATAAGAGCTCTTCGACAAGTTCAGGGCATGCATTTACTTCAACCAAATACAATCCTGAGAATAATTTGAAAAAAGTAATTCGTACTAGAAGACACCGATAGGCATTATAATATAGTGAATATATCCTACTCTATAGGGCACTCTGTGAAGTTCAAGGAATTTCTAACCTTAGTCCACATAGTTTTTTTGCTTTATGTCATCCTATGATACGTAAAAAGTGCAACAACAAAAAAAAAAAAGAAAAAAGAAAAGAGTATTTCAGTTCATTTATGCAATAGAATTTGTTAAGCTAGAAACAATAGCCCTTCGTTAGATTGGGACCCCATGACACTTGAAGAGCCGTGAGCCTCTGAATTGTTTCCAGAAAATTCAACAACCTGAGCAGAATGTTTGCAGTCATGCAGACCAAATAAAGCCTAGAGGATGGATTCGACAGCACTTACCCAGTGTAATAGTCTCTTGGCAGGTACACATCCCGGACAGGACCAAACCTTTCAAAAGGGACTCGAAGGTCCTCAGGCCTGCAAATTTGTGAGCAAAGCAAAGAGCCAATGAGATGGAAAAAATGGATAAACATTTGGAGGGGAAAATGTGGGGACAATTCCTATACCTGCATCTGAGCGGAATGTTGCGAACAAGCAGGCTTACAGAACCCTGATCACCTCGTCCTCCGCGCCCACCACCACCGCCGTCGTATCCTCTCCTTGGCGGGCTCCTTCCCCTGACACCATATCCCCTCCTAGGCGGGCTATGATAAGGGGGGCTGTACCTCCTCATTGCTCTTGGTAGCTGCACATGCACTTCACTTAGTACCTCCTCAGTTGGTAGCATCCGCTATTCACACTGGCGGACCGACCAACGGAGAGCTCCCTTCCCCTATCCGCTGAGATCTCAGGGCCCCAGGTCGCGAGACCCAGCTGCCCCGCATCACATCCCCATCCCCATCCCCGCCCACGGGCGAAACGTTCTTCCGCCCCCGGGCAGGGATCTACCTACCCCCGCTACATGCGGCCTAAATGTAGGGTTCTCTAGAGAATTGGTTTGAAGAGCTCAGCAGTCAGCTCTCACCTTCCGTCTCCAATCAACGCAACGAACAAGATAACGATGCGCGGGAGGCCGTACGGCGCATCAAAATCGCACCAACATCCATCGAATCAAGAGCGGTGCTCCTAAGCATTCGAAATCAGGAGGTTGTACGGCGCATACTTTTTTTATTCTTCTTCCTAGACCGTGTGAAATCCACCGCAACGAACAAGAGATTGATGCGCAGGAGATAGAACGCAGGGAGGAGGAGGGGTGTTACCGAAGGTGAGCCGGCGCCGCCGGAGATGCGGGATTAGGGCAAAGCTGCACCCGCGCCGCAAGCCAGGAAGAGACAGGAGGGGCTGGTCCGATGCAATGGAAGGGGTAAGGATTTTATTTGGGAGTCTGGTCCCAATTTAATGGGCTTAAGCTTTTGCTTACTTCAGGCCCAGCCCGTTTATTTTATTTATTTTTTTTGAAGCAAATATGGCAGGTGTTCTGCCTTTTTATTAAAGAAGAGAGAACAAAAGGAAATAACAAGAGTTTAGATCAGAAGCTGCCTCTCACACACTGATGAGTGTCAGCAAGAAAAGCTGACAAAAAACATTGAGGACATAGACCGCTATTTCGCTGCAAAAAAAGGAAAAAGATGCAGCTTCTAGCACTTCAGCAGCTGCCGCTGTTTTGCAAAGATGTGCTCCTATTTCAAGTCTATATCATTATATGTATCTCCAGTCACAAAAATTCAGATTTAAGAATTTTTTAAGCTAAAAATGTAGCTTGTTGCAAGAATCTTTGGAGCTAAGGGGCTGATTGGTTGCCAGTAGATAGTCTAACCAGGCCCATGGGGTGCTGAGCCTGGCTGAGCATATTTCACCAACCAATCACGCCCTAAATCTCTACCAAAAGATGATCAACTGCTCATCGCCTTGATTCTAGTTTGGACGAGTTGAAATCGTGACAGAGAAGGTATAAATCGAATACTATAGGTTTTCACGTTTACTTACAACATGAATCAGAAAAAAGTTACCCGTGATAAATTCTCGTTTCTCTCTCTCTCTCTCTCTCTCTCTCTCATATGACGATCGTGTATATAGTGTCACACTGTTAATACGCCGTGTACACAAAGAATAACGAACACAGTGTGATACAAGGAATCCCAAACTAGAACAACGTCCTGCTAACTGCAAAGCTGGTTGCAGAGGTCGTCGATTGTATCCATGGTGGCATTTGCAATGGGGTAGCTCCCGTGGATGTCAGTGTCTTGGCATCTCAATTCCAAGGTGTTCTCTCGTTGCATTGCCTGCCATGACAGGGGAAACAAATTTCTTCAGTAATAATGCCCATAACGCAGCTTGTTTAAGCTTCTCTCTTCTTAACAAGATACTGAGGCAGTCATTTTCTTACCGTGCAAAATGTGGGGGATGAGTTGCATTTCCATCGTTTTGCGGGAACACAGCTGAGATACTGACACCACGAGCAGTGCTCGTTCGCATTGTATCCTCGGAAAAGCAGAACAATGGCCACCGTAAATCTGCAAAGAGTTTCAGATGAGTCGTTGCTCAGGTCGGGGGAGAGCAGGGGGATGGATGGTCATAGATACGTACCCAACAACGAGCAACACTGCAGCAGCCAGCCACAACACATATTGATACGCCTTGTGCTTGCGTTTGACAGGAGAAGGTTGCTGACCAGATGATTCTCCTCCTCTTCTCAGGTTGAGCCACGCAAATTGTGGGCGAATGAAGAAAACAAATCCTAGGAGGAAGCCGGATGTAAGGCCCCCAATGTGAGCGAAGTTATCAACTCTGGGAAGTAGCCCAAGACCCAAATTGACCACAATTACAAATATCAGAGTTAGCAGTGCTGCCACCTGAACAAATAGAAAAGGCAAAATATTTCATTATAACGGAGAGGAGCCAGAAGAAGGATACTGGTAATGCATACCTTATTTGCATAGAGTGACCAATTTGTTATGAGCTCTGAAAGCATGGAGCCGATCAATCCAAACAACGCACCGGATGCACCAACAGAGATGCTTGACCGTATGAAGAGAGCAGACATCAAGCTCCCACCAAAACCGGAAATGAGATAAACCAGGCCAATCCTCACTGCAACATTGGCAGATAAAATGATCTTTTTCAGTGTTGAAATCAATCCTTCATTACTACTAGGAGGCAGAAAAAAAAAAAAAAAAAACCTTACCAAACCCAAATTCTTTTTCGAGTCGTATCCCGATAAATAGGAGGCAGAGCATGTTGATAAGTAGATGGACAACTCCGGCATGAAGCCACATACAAGTAATCAGACGCCAGCCTTGGCGACCATCTACAACCTTGGACACATCTAGGCCTCCCATCTTGATTAACCTGTAGGTTCATAATGTTTTTTTTAGGCTCTGGTAACAGTTTTAGATCAAAAAAAAAATAAAATTTATCAGCCTCAGATAGAGCAGTGAATAATTTAAGTTTTACAGATGGAAGACAAACTGAACCCGTACAGACAGACAATATAATAGTCAAACTTTTAGCAACTCACACAACAAGGAAGGAATGCAGCAGAGTTGGCACCTAAAGACCTCTACAGTTGCATTAGAATCAGGGGAAACTAGATGAAACAAGCAAGAAGATTATTTCTAAATTATACGCAAGGAATGTTTCGAGTCTGTACATTGACACTTTCTCGAGGTCTAAGGCATCAGGATATGTTGCGTATAGCTGTTGTTCACAAGGCAAGAAGGCGTACGTGGCAGACGATGGGCCGAGAAGCGGGTTCTCCTTGAGCGGCTGGAAGGCGAACCGGCCGAGGAAGGTGGCGGTGCACCCTCCGGTGGCGCTGCGGCGTCGGGGGCAGTCGTTGACGTACATGGTGGCGACGAAGGCGATGGCGCATGCGGCTGCGGCGGCGGAGACAATCCACGGCGACCAGCGGCGGTAGTAGGGGCGCGCTCTGAGTGGCCTTGCTCTTGTTGGTGGCCTTGCCCTTGCTGGTGTCCTGCTGGGAGGAGGGGAGCGCTCGTGGGAGTAGGGGCGCTCCACGAGGACCTCGACGTCCTCCTTCATCATCGCGGGCGTGGTCGGCCGGCTGGCCGGAATTGATTGATTGATTGATCGAGGATTGATGATGGAGCAGTGGACAGAGGGAGGGAGCGTGAGGAGGAAGAAGAGGAATATAAAGAAGTGGAGGGAAAGCTTCTCTCTCTCTCTCTCTCTCTCCCCGGCCCTAGCCTCTGGGTTTGGTATCCTTTCCCTTACGTAGGAGTAGAATAGGGAGACAGAGCAGTTTCTTGTGCTCTGCTTGCTTCGCCACAATCAAATCAGTATGCTGGATCGAATCGGAGGAGCAGAGCAGAGAAGAGGACGACGGCGTGTTGGTGTGGTAAAGCGGGAGCGCTGGAGCAGGGAGGGATCCAATTCCTTGCTCTGCTCTGCTCAAGGCCTGTTGGGCTGCATCATCCGTTTCTGTGTTCTATCTCAAGAATCCGTTAATGACAAAAGGCAAATGGAAAACAACGCAGTCGCTGTCTCCATCGTTGCTATGCCAGTGTTGTTCATCGATCGTGCCGGCGGCCGGTCGGCCTCGCCACCTAGTTCCCACCGATCCCCTGCTGCCTGCTGCCGCCACCTCACGGGCACGGAAATTACAATAAACACAACACAGCGGCAAAACACCAAAGGTTTACCTACCTGTTCCCTCGTGTCATAACCCAGAAAGCTAGCTAGAGTGCCAAATCCCTATCGATCACCATTGAACGTTAACATGGCCACAACACCTGAGGAATTCTTCGTGGAGGGCCTCGTGAAGCCGGCGCCATCATCCCCATCGGTATTCCTTGATCTGCCCCCGACGCCCGATGGTAACACTGATGACCCGCCCTCCCCTGGTAACATCTTGCACCTGCTCTGGGAAGACGGCATCGATGACGACCTCTTGTACCAGTGCTCTGATCACCACGCGCTACTCCAGGCGCAGCAGCCCTTCGCCCAAATCCTCTCCTCTCCTTCTTCATTCGTCACAAACAATGACAACAGGAGGGGTGACACTGACACACAGGGTTCCAAGGATCCGTTGCAGGGTGGCAGTGGTGATCTCAGCTCGCCATTCTTCAAGGGCGCAGATGTGGTGGAGGCGTTCTTAAAGGGCATGGAAGAGGCGACCAGGTTCTTACCTGGAGAAAACAGCATCAGAAGTAAGGCGATCAAGAAGAGATATAGCAGAGACGATTATCTAGAGGAGGAAGAGGAGGTAAGAAGGACCAGCAAAGCTACGATGATGAAAATTGCAGAGCCAGAAGAGGTTGACATCGTCAGCGAAATGATGTTGCGCGGGGATGAGGCATGTATCGAGGAGATGGAGAAGCTGCGCATAGCTATGGACATTGAGGAGGGGAGGAAGAACAAAACTAGGGGTAAGGGTGTTAGCAAGGCTGCAGGGGATGTGGTCACTGACCTACCCACGCTATTGCTCCATTGTGCAGAGGCGGTGGCTGCGAACAATCGTACTGTTGCAGGCGAGCTGCTGAAGCAGATCAAGCAGAACGCTTCAGCAACAGGGGATGCTAGGCAGCGGTTAGCTCGATGCTTCTCCAAGGGCCTGGAAGCACGACTGCTGGGCACGGGAAACCAGCTCTGGAGCTTGGTTGCGGCGGAGCGCCCATCGGTCGTGGAGCTTGTCAAGGCGTACAGGCTTTCCATGGCAGCCTGCTGTTTCAGCAAGGTCGCGTTCATTTTCTCCATCAAGACGATCATGGATGCCATCGTGGGGAAGAGTAGGGTGCACGTCGTGGATTACGGTATGCATTGTGGGTTTCATTGGGCGGAGTTGATCCGCTTGATGGCGAAAGACAGGGATGGCGGTCGGCCGGAGCTGAAGATCACGGCCGTAGGCTGCTCACAGAGCTTGTTCTGGTCCGCTCAGATGATTGAGGAGCAAGGACGCCGTCTCAGCAAATGCGCCGGTAAGTTCGGTCTGTCATTCAAGTTCCATTCCATCACAGCAACAAAATGGGAGTGTGTTCGCATCCAGGACTTGAACACCGACACCGGTGAGGTGCTCATTGTGAACGACATGTACAATTTTATGACCTTGATGGATGACAGCATGTTCTTTGATGACCGGAGCCCTAGAGATATTGTCCTCGGTAATATCAGGGGCATGAGGCCGGATGCGTTCATACAGAGTATTGTGAATTCCTCAAATGGTGGTTCCTTCTTGTCGCGGTTCCGGGAGGCGCTGTTCTACTACACAGCACTGTTTGACGTGTTTGACGCAACCATGCCACGGCAGAGTGAATCACGGCTGGTGCTGGAGCAGGAGTTGCTTGGTAATCATCTGCTGAATGTTGTAGCATGCGAGGGTCGAGATCTGATGGGCCGCCCTGAGAAGTACAGACAGTGCCAGGCCAGAAACCAGCGGGCAGGATTGAAGCAGCTGCCACTCAAGCCAGGCATTGTTAAGGGAATTAAGGAGTTTGTCAAGACGCACCACAAGGACTTCATGCTCGGCGAGGATGGCCAATGGCTGCTGCAGGGCTGGATGGGTCGAATTCTCTTTGCCCATTCCATCTGGGTAGCAGCCGAAGGACCCGTTTCTCAATAATTAAACTGAAATCATGGTCTCCGATGTCCCAGTTTCTTGGACACTGTACTAATATCTGATGCTGAAAACTATAGTAGATGTTTCAGCGGCCAAATTTGGCTTTGTACTCGGTTAATGCATGTCTGCACTAGGTTGTCGTGCTTCTTTGCAACAGTCAAATAAATTTCACTCTCTGCACTCATTGAGTTCAATGATACGATATCCTCAGTTAACTTGTATTACAGCATCGGATTCTTGGTCAATATATAGTGTTATTGTGGCATCTATTCACAATCACAGCTGAACCATGAATACGACGCTTTTAGAAACTCTTGTGGTTCAATTCTTTCTTTCTTTTTAGAATATGCGGGATAAACAAGAAAACACACTTCCTGTTATGAATCTTTGAATGTGTCGTACTGTATGTGGTTTTGTTTTTCTACAAGAAAGATCATTGCTGCATTTGATTGGACCAATGCAAGATGAATCGTACTATGGTTCCTCCTTGTATCCGTCCATTGTTTTGTCCATATCCATATGTATACTTTGGTCTTGTCTCCGACAGCCAGCAATGGTCGTCTCATCTTCGAATGGATTTTGAATAGATGGGCCAAGGAGAAGCTGCTCAATGCAAGAAATCAGGTGGCAGCAGTAACCTCTTCGTCCACCATGGCTTCCGCCCCGAAGGATCAGATGGGCCTCGACGAGCCACTGCCGCCGTCGACTTCATCCATCTTACTTCTCCCAACTTTTCCTCTGGAGCAGCAGCAGGAGCAGGAACACACGCCCCTCGAGTACATCTCCCGCATGTTAATGGAGGAGGAGGAGGAGGACAGGGTCTTGCTCCAATACCACGACGACCACCCTGTCCTCATCCAGGCGCAGCAATCCTTGGCCCAAGTAAACTCTTCTTCTTCAACCTCAGACAACAATGCCAGCACCACAAATCCCAGCTTCAGTAAAGCACTGCTGAACGATGAGCGCAACAGCAACCTGCTCTTCTCTTCGGACGGCACGATATTGTCGCGTTCCGCTCCCTCCGTGGTCTGCAGCACGGACATCGAGAACGCCACTGCTCGTGCTGCCGCAGCAGAGCATGATTGGCGGCACGCGGCGACCATGTCGTTCCTGATGGGCATGGCAGAAGCCAGCAAGTTCTTACCCAGACACAGCAACCTCGTGTTCAAGACCATCAACACCCATGACACGGGCGCAGAGGTGAGCAGAGCAAGCAAGCTGATGGCGATGACCGAAACGGAGGAGGCGTTCCTCCTTCAGACGACGATCGACAAGATGATGCTCAACGATTGCAAGTTGTCAAGGGGAGAGATGGAGGATCTACGAGCCGCCATGAACAATGAGGCAGTGGCCAGACGACAGGAGCGGCGGCAGCGGAAGAGGCTGCTGCAGGTGGACCTGCACGCGCTGCTGCTCCGCTGCGCCGAGACTGTGATGGACGACGGCCACCGCGGCGCCCGTGAGCTGCTGGAGAAGATCAAGCGGCACGCCTCGCCCACCGGTGACGCCACGCAGCGGCTGGCGCATTACTTTGCCGAGGCGCTGGAGACGCGGCTGACCGGCATGGGGGCGCACCGGAGCTCGTTCACCATCCAACAGCCGGTACGCTTCCTGAAGGCGTACCCGCTGTACATTGCGACATGCTGCTTCAACAAGGTGGCTTTCATGTTCTGCAACAGGAGCATCTATCAAGCCGCGGCGGGGAGAAGCCGGCTGCACATCGTGGACTACGGGGTGTGCCACGGGTTCCAGTGGCCGGTCCTGCTGCGGTGGTTGGCGGCCAGGGAGGGCGGTCCGCCGCAGGTGACCATCACCGGCATCGTCCTCACCAAGCATTGGTACCGACCATCCGACCACATCGAGGAGACAGGACACCGCCTCAGCAACTGCGCCCGGGAGCTTGGCGTGCCGTTCAAGTTCCAAGCCATCATGGCGGCCAAGTGGGACGCTGTCCGCTTAGAGGACCTCAACGTCGACCCCGACGCGGCGCTCGCCGTGAACAGCCTTTTCAGTCTCGAGATGATGGATGACGACAGCGTGGTGGTGGATAGGGCGAGCCCCAGAGATGTGGTCCTCGGCAACATCCGGAGGATGCGGCCGGCCGTGTTCACCATCGGCATCGTCAACGGCTTATGCGGCTCCTCCTTCCTGACGCGGTTCCGGGAGACGCTCGTCCACTACTCCGCCATGTTCGACATGCTGGACGCCACCATGCCCAGAGGGAGCGAGCAGCGGCTGGTGCTGGAGAGCGACATGCTGGGGTCGTTCGCGCTCAACATCATCGCCTGCGAGGGCCAGGACCGGACCGACCGCTTCGAGTCCTACAAGCAATGGCATATGAGGATGCAACGGGCCGAACTAAGGCAGCTTCCTTTAGACCGCGACATCATAGGCGCGGTGACGGACATGGTGAAGCAGCAGTACCATAAAGATTTTGTCATCCATGAGGATCGCCGGTGGCTGCTGCAGGGGTGGAAGGGCCGAATCCTCTTTGCCCATTCCACCTGGGTTGCAGACGATGCATACTCTCCCTGACTACTGCTCTGTTACCTTCTCTCACTCAGATACAGTAAAGTTTTTGGGTCAAGAAAATTTTATCAAACTACTTGCTCACAGGTTTCATTTCTTAGTAGGTTGTGGAACCACCTGTTTGGTTCAAGCTCGACAATAAGATCTTGTGTTGTAATAATGGACAGCTACATGTATCCATCAATACAGAGGCTGAAATATTAATATATATTCTCTTTTCTCATAAAAAAACTGTAACATAAAACTTATACCGAACCTTCTACTTGCTTCTATTTTCACTAAAAAAATACTTAGTTTAAATCATCAGTTTCCCAAGTTTCAATTTTGGAATCCAAATTTTTGATAAAAATGCTCGTTGGCTCATACAAACACCTACGAGAATTTGCACAACAAGGGCGCGGTAAAGAAAGGCGGGCCAGGAAGAATACATACAACCTGTGACATATTTGCTCAGATCTAATAATAAGGCTGGAGCATTTCCCCCCTTTTCATTTGTGGAATGGGGCTTAGTTTCAGTTATTTACTGAAAATCTACTTCAAGCCTGCAGCTAAATAATCACACCACTATATTTAGAGTTACCAGGAATTATTGGTCAGGTAACTCTTCCTCACCAAACCACCTTGGAGGATCATAACCATATCCACCTGTATCGACATCATACATAGACGCAGGGCTCAGCTGAGATAAATATGATGTGGCGCAGACCTGAAAATGACGGAACAGAGAGTAATAACTAAGTAACAAGAGGAAAATGTGTGCTTACCGAGAGGATTACAACGGCACAGGCGCCAAGCAGTCAAGATTGTACCCTTCACAACACCATATCTTTTGTACGCTTGCATGGAGTACTCGCTGCAAGTTGGCACATAGCGGCAGCTTGAAGGAAGTAAAGGTGATATTTCTCCTGTTCACACCAAGCTGGTTCTGTGAGCAATCTATATAGAGATGCAATTGATGTTAAAAACCCATGCTTTAAGGTTCACGGTATTCAAAATTATCAACAATAAGAGCCAATTCGAAAGCCATTGAAACCAAAAAATACACAAACTCAGACTCTAAGATGCAAACAAGACTTACTTTTGTAAAACTTAAGCATGGATAGCGCGATGTTGACTCCCATATCATTGACTTCCTCTGTCAAGAATTACAACATGTAAACATTGTAGCAAAATACGCAAGTTTTACAATATAAATCACAACATCCTTTAACCAATTTTCAATGCACGATATGTTAATGCATCGCAAAAGCCTATTTATGTGTGCTCTCAGTCCTAAATTCACATCTACGAAAAGACAAGTTGGGACAATTCAGACATACACAGCAGTGTTCCAACCAAAGACCTAACAACAAGATTATATATAGTACTAAGACCTTTTGCTGTGATGTTGCACATCTGTCACTGGTTGGGGGGCCCTTTTTTCGAGCAGGGAACATCCCCTTTCCATTACTTGATATAACGGAAAACAGAGTACATAGAAGTTTGAGGAGATTGCACTCGAGAAGTCTTTACTGCGCCCAAAGACGCAGAAAGTCACTGGTTGGGGGCCCTTAGCACTGCACTTCTAAAGAAAGTGATTACAAATCTTAAAAGTAGAACAATTCAAACAAAAATAGACCTCAAGCAAACAGCTGCATGCAAATTCGTGCCGCACAATCTCAGACTCAGAGACAAGAGGTGTACAAAACTCTGAAGAAAATTCCCACTGCTAGATAGCTACCATGGCTAATTATCCCACTATGAGATACTACGACGCTGAAGATTTGAGCAAACGGAAGAAAAAAAAAATACTAGCATAAAACAACTGACACTAAAATCCATTCCTCAGTCTCCCAATATTAGTGCCATGCCACTATACTGACCTTCGTCATCAGCAGCACAGCTGACCCGCATCGTCGGAATCCTTTTCTTGTTCTTCTGGAACGAAGCTCCAAACGGAACTAGTAGAAACCAAGAGAAGATTAAAAACGCGTGCCGTTGGTTATATCAGGGAGAAAAGGTTAGAGAAATTTGCTTGTTGTTGCAGCACAGAACTGAATAAATCTTTAAGTCAAGGGAAGATAGAACGACGACAAGAGTCACCTGCGCTCCCGGCGAGAGGCCTCGCAGCCGAAACAGGTAAGAGGGAGAAGGAAACAGGTAAGATGGAGGCGGAGCCAGGGGCAGCGGCGGCCATGGCGACGGCGGCGCGCCGGCGCGGGAACTCACGCGAGCAAGCGGTGGTTGATAATTTTCACGGATTTGTTTGTCTCCCCCTTTTTTCCGTTTTGTTTTTATTTACAAGATAATGGGATTAACAACCGTCTGCAGACTTGGGCCGTTTTGGTATACAATATGGGCCTGGTTTTATCTCTGGTTTCATGGGCTGTCTCTTAATATTAGCGAAACTGGGCCAAAAATTTGGGCCAGTTTGTGAATTGTGTAGGATCTTAGTTGGAATTTGGAAAAAGGATTCCTTAGTTTTCCTTTGAGAAACAAAATATTGGTTTGCCTGCTTTTTAAAAGAAGTTAATCATTGTCACACACACACACACACACACACACACACACACACAAACACAAATAGATGAAGAAGCCGTGAGAGCTAAAAACAATACTCCTAGAGTACTACACTGTGTGGTAGTTATGCATGTGATGCAAATTGAAGAGTTTGGACTTTGCGAATGGACAACATGACGGTTGGTCATATCTCCCTCCCAGCACGATTACGATTCTTAGATAAATTGCGCTTTTGACGTAATCTAAGTTATCAACTTTTTTGCAAGGATCGACCAGTCACATGGTCGTCACATTGCCTCCAACGAACCCACATGGTAATGCATCATAACAAGTCACGGGTCAAATTTCAAAAGAGCTTTCATGCGCTCCCAGATTTCATATGGTTTTCAAATTAAAGTTCCTAAATGTTCAGTGTCTCTTACCTTTCGGCTACTACAATCATCATCTTCTTCTTCTGGTAATATATAGGAGTACTCCCCTACATAGGAGTAATCTGTAAGAGCTCATCGATGAAAGCATTTAGTCAATTGTGCGGTGGCTGCATGCATGCTCCAACCTAGTGTAGTGTGTAGAGCTGAATACAAAGTCCTGGCATGCAGGCAGTTTATAGATTCAGTGTACCTTGCTCGTTCTTTTTCTGCCCACAGCATGGAAATTTAATTATTCAATTCTGTCAACAGTAATGCATCTCTGATGTTCAATTATCATTAATCAGATCGTTGTCTTGGACTATTCTAGTCAAAATGGGCACATATGTGTGATTTGTTGATCCTGCATCTTATTCTTGAAATTAGAATATTTAGTTCTGCGTACAGCAAACACAGCGTCAGGTCAGCATCCAAGATGCATGCATGTAAGGCAGGTATTCTTAATCTGAAACACATGACAGACAGCTCAGTACATTTGATTAATTTAAAACACGCCATGTTTTCTTTTTTCATTTTACATATCCATTGCTAATAAAGTACTGAATTACCAATTAGCTAGCAGACAGGTGATGCATTCGTAATTGAGAATTTCAAAACACGCTTTGTTCAATGTATCATGCTGCCTGGTAACGATATGGAATTCATGTATACTGATAACGCTTTTTCCTAGGTTCATGCCCATCATGTCCTAACCCCAGAGTACCACCATTCGATCGATGTCCTTTTTTTTTTTTTTTCCTTTTACGAGTGGCCTCCATTCGATGCTTTTGACTTAGTAACTGTTAAGAATTTGCTCATCAGTAATCATCTGTAGTAGTAATTCAAAAGATCCAAGGATGATGACTAATAACTAATAAATCTTCAGAGATGACATGACATATATACCGGTTCATATTCATACCTCTTGATGTGAGGGCAAGAACAAATTAAAGGAAGGAATAAGCAGAGCAAGAAGCTCTGTATGCTTACAGTACAAGATGAAAGGAAAGAAAAAGGGGCAGCTCATCGATGGATCCAAGAGAGTGGAGCAGCCATTGCCGCCGTCATGTGCTCCCACAATGTCCTAAGCCAGCTAATATGTAGTAGCGAATTAATAAAGGAGTAGAGTATTGTTTTTAGCGCAGATTCGGAAGACATGGATGGCCCATCAAAATCATTAAATATAATCACTGTACTCTAATCAAGCAACTAACTGCAAAGTTTTATCAGGCATCAGCTAGCTAGCTATGGTCCCTATATAAATAGCGATCGAGTGCATCTCTCTACGGTCCATCCATAGCCAACTCACATCGAGTTAGCCCGTTGCGCGCTCGATATTCCGCAACAACACAAATTGATCCAAGAAGAAGAAGAAGAAGATGTACAGCAGCAACGACAATAATAATGATGTGGAGAACAAGAGCTGGAAGGAGCTGGCAAAGCAGCACAAGATGAGCGGAGGAAGCAGGAGGGGTGGCGCCAGCGAGGTGGGCAAGGCTTCTTCTTCATCATCGTCGTTGTCGTCCTCGAGAGCGGGAGAGCTCCGGCGGTCGGTGTCGGGGAGGCTGAGGGAGCAGAAGGCGCGCCTCTACATCATGCGACGTTGCGTCTCCATGCTCGTCCGCTGGAAGGACTAGCGTTCTCTTTCTCTTTTTTTTTTTTTTCCTTTTTTTTTCTTAGTGGGCTAACAAATCTGTAAATGGCCATTGCTTTCACGGAGATGGGCCTGCAATCTGTCTGGCTGGCCATCCCGTACGCGAAACAAAGATTTGGGCCGCCGCTCTCTCTCTCTGTCTGTTTGTATCTGTTCTAGAAAAAGAAAAAAAAAATCTACGTACTATCGATCGCTGGTCATTTGTGTTCTTCTCGCTTGCCTAAAAAAGAACTTGCTGTGTCACTGATTTACTCAGTACTGAGAAAACTTGGAGGAGAGTAGCCTGCTGCATACCGCTACATTTTGTCTTTTGCACAACAGAAATTTATGGCTGCAGCTAGAGTGATGTGGCTGTGGCTGTCTGTGTCTACAGTTAGCAGTGAAGGTATCCTTAACTTTGCAACAAAAAAACAGTTCGTGGCGCAAGGTTCATCCTTCAGAAACCACGCCAGGCTCTGCTCAGATCGATGGTCAAAGTAACTGATGCGCAATGCCTGCTCACAGCTAGCCTTGTTTTCTAGCAGTTCAGTTACTTCAACTTTCTCAAAAAAATTCATCTCTCCTACGTACTGCTTAAGACAGTACACTGGTATAAAGGAACCGCAGCATTCTCCTCTCTTCTCTCTACCAATTCAACAAAGCATCCTTTCACTGCATTTTTCAGCAAGCACTGGCCCCTCGGCGCTCATCTTATCATCTACCCCGAGGTAAGTTGTGTTTGCGGCTGGTGAGTCGTCTCGGTCGATTCTGTGTACTATGTTTTACAGTACAGCATCCTTGATCCTTTCTTCAGTACTCCCTCTTCTGCTTAATTTATCAGGAGTAAATCTGTAGCTGCCAACTAATGCTTTCTGTTTCGATCCGATTACTTAGAAAAGAGATATCGAACAGGTAGAGATGTCCCATGCCCGCGAAGCTGGTTCATCAAAAAGGAGTGATGGTGACCAGATCAAGGGGAAGACATGGAAGGATGACAGCACGAGTGAGACCCCTCAACATGAGGTTGCCTCGTACCGCCTCTTCCCGGAGCCCGGGAAACCACAACGTAACAGGCCCTCTCTCCTTGATTTCTTCCCCCCGGATGATCAACCACAAACACAATTGCTACCAAAGCAACAGGTAATTACTTGCCAATCTTGATATCCATCCCTATTTGTATTGTGACTTCCCGATTAAGTAAGTATTTATTCGATTTATTTACTACCGGTTAATTTCACTAATTAATTGTGTCTGTATCTGCTACTCCTAGTTAATTTGTAAGGAGATTTTTGTGGTGCTGATTTACTACTATTATTGTACGACTTAAAATGATGAAATGGGATTATATCTGTTGTATAGTTTATATTAATGGCAGCGCATGCATAGGTTTAAAAATACTTTTCATGATTGGTACAGAATTTGGTATTTTGATATATACACAGAGTTTTCTTTGTGGAATGCTTCGCTTGAGATTGGGCGTTTCTTTCATCTGTACTTAAAAGGTTAGCAGATTTGAGCATTAAATGGATCAGACATGCCAAAAAAGCATGCTCTTTATTTTAGGCTGAATTAATTTATCCCCAGAAGGTCAGGACTCTCCTGGTTGAGCCTGCTCCTTCTCTTACGCGTAACGATGTTTCGGATAGGGCTCACTGTCCTCTGCAGAAGCCCCTTCAATCGAAAAATGTTCCCTGATCAGCATCAGAGGGACAACTGTTGCCAATAGTAGGCCGATACATGGTAGGTATCAGACTACCATTGACCCACATATCGACATCTATCTATACTCATCAGACAAAAACATCCCTTCAAGTCGGTTCACCATTTTTAATAGATATTTTGGATAAAGCTCATTGCCAGTCTCTCCCCAAACTCATCCCTCTTTTTGAAGGTTCTATCTTTAAATTGTTTAGTTTTCATCTGCAAAAGCTAGCTAAAAATTGAAACAAACAGGGCCATAGGGCCATGCTGACTCATATTTGATACCATATAATATATGTCACTCTCCTTAATTAATTATTAAGTACCCCTTCTCAAGATCTACCAAGGGTGAGAGAATATAGTAAGAAGCCTTATCTCTTTTCTTACATCTCAGTTAAAATTAGAGTCCACGCAATCTTGTCGCATCATACACTTGATTCCATTCTTGGTTTGGAAGGGCATAATGACATTCTCTACCTCCATATAACTTGTCAATATTTTTTTTTCTCTCAACTCAAGTGGCTCGTGGCGAATACATGCAAAACCTCAACATTAGCCTAAAGATTCAACCAATATATATACATTCACAGCAAGCTTCGCTTTCTTAGACCTTGTTTGAGGGGAGCTTACACTTTTCCAAAAGTGTTGCCTAGATAAGCATCCCTAGCTGGTCTAGTGGTCCAGGAAGCCCTTTTTTTCAAAAAAAAAAGTGAGGAGAAAAGTCATGCTTGGCATTCAACTTAATCGACTTTGGAAAGACAGCCTTAGTTCTCATCCTGAAGGGATGAAAGCTTGCTGCTGGTTGTGAAGGAGGGATAGCCATAAATTGGAGAGCATTGAGGAAGACCTGCTCAGATGCAGGTTCAATGGTCGCCCCCCATTCATCCCCACCATACTATTGGCATACACATATGATGCTAAAAACTTCATAGGTGCCAGCCACTGATTGCTCATGACCTTCGTTATGAGATCCTCGAGCATATTAGTTAATAGTTACATTTTCCATATCTGCAACATGTGTGAGCAGGGTTGAGTTATTCTTCTCCATCTCTGACAACTGCATCGAACACAAGAGCACATTCAATACTCCCTCCAGAGTGAGTATCCGTCCAATTCCATGCACATAACTTGTGATATTGTTCCTCCTCACTTTCTTCCTTCATGAATATATAGAGAGTGCGTGACCATGCGTATTTTTCTGCCCCCATCGTCTCTATGCTATGACTCCAACCTTTCTTGATGTTGACAGACATGTGCCAAGCTCCATAGAGATGAGTTAGCTTCATCTAGTGCGGTGCTAGTAGAAGGATGTAGGTGGATATAGGGTGGTGATAGGCTGAGACGAGGATGAGACAATCTCTAGGCCTGCAAGGAGAAAAAGCTCGAAAAACAATGCGTTCACTTTCTGTGTAACTAGTGGTTTTTTGTTTTGCTAGTTTGGAGAAGCGACTCGGTTCAAAAGATTTTTTTTTTGCTTCCTAAAGAAACAAATGCTATAAAATCTTCCCAAACAGAGCGTTAGTGCATCATTTCTTTGATGAGTGGGCTTGGAGGATGATCATAGCATTTAGTAAATTTTTGAAGAGAATCAAGGAGTAGCGATGATGATTGATACTTAATTGTCTATCTAAGATAGAGTTATTACGGCCAGGTGATGGAGCCAAAGGAAAACGGTGTAGAGGAAACATTGTTGCTATTTTGATATTTGACCATTAATGTAATGTTTCTCCTTTCAGTGATGAGGTGAACATAACTCATGCGGATTCACTGACATGGTGGGTGTGATTGACTTCACTAAATGTTTGTCGTCTTATAGCTTTTTGAGAGAAATTCTCTAGATTCTATATGTAATTATTCTTTATAGGCTCATGTCGTGATAATGGGCTAGGGGCCCATTTCCCGATCCATTCCAGCTATGCTCGTCAACTAGAGCCCACTATCAAGCAGCCAACCATTGAAGCGGCCCAACCATGAAGCGGGCTGGAAGAAGCAAGATAAGGCCCACCTTGGCTCCCAAGTCGGGGCCTCCATCACCTTCGAGTCGGAACCCACCCTATGCCGAGAAGAGGATGGCTTGAGCACCATGTTTTCCCCGAAGTTGGGTACTACATTTCTCTCGATACCATGACAATGGATGAACAATCTTTTAACTGACCGGTGCAATAGGCTGGATGGAATCTCTGTCAACGCTTGGCAAACTGTCATGTTGGACAGTGCAAAAGCTGCCTTGTGCGTATCCATGCCTACACCCGCCCCAGTAGCGGAAAGGTTCACGCCATGTAACCATGGCCCGACCAGCCCTTTATACACACAAGGATAACCCCTTTCTTCTTCCTCGTGCAGGAGGGCCTGTCCTCCTCTACCATTGTAACCCATCCTCTCATCTTGCAAGGCCAATTCAATCCGTTGCTACTAGATACAGGGCACAATGCCTGAACCAAGATAAAAAACCTCACGTCAAACTATAGATAAGAGAAGAAGCCCTACGAGCACTCGATCTCCCCTCCTACTAGTTTGTTTGTGGTTTAAAACATTGACATATCGCAATTCTTGTATTGCATGTTGTGCGCCTGTCTAGTAAGTATACGATGTGATAAAGCTATAACAATTAGGAATAAGACTAAACATAATTGAGCAATGGAACTGTAAGAAAACAATTACAAACAAACAAATACAACCCAAAATAGGGTTAATTTGATACATGCCATTACAACTTTTTGAAATTTGCGGTATGACATTCGGGCCCATGTGTCATCTACTTGCAGTCCCTCCTGTAAGTGACACATCGGTGGCATATTTTCAAATTTGAAAAATTATAATCACATAGTTCTAACCAGCCCCCAAAATATGAGAGAGTCTTTAATTAGAATATGAAAAGTAAGCAAGTGATTTTTTCATCGAAGTTCAACACCATGAATGATATTTATGTCTCCATCAATGAGTCCATAAAGGATTGGGCCTCCTTCAACTATAACTACACCGACCAACCACAAAAGCTCAAACTCGAGTATTCATTAGAGTTTCTTCTTATGAGGGCAATACACACCAAGCTATCTAGGAGATGAATCAAGAGTAACAAACGTGAACATCAGCAGCAGCAGGGGCGGAGGCTCTTGGATACCCTCCAGGGCTTACCCCCCCCCCCCCCCCCCTTGCCAAAGACAAAAATTGCTGGTCTCAGGCATTGGCCATTGCTTCGTTTAGGGAGAAGCCAAGAGCGAACCTATGCATGGTAACTGAAAGAGCTTAGAACAAGTCTTTTATCAGCATTTTCTTGATTTGAGGCAGCTACCTGGCTGAGAAAGAAGGTAGAGCAGCCGTTTATAGTAGCAAAGTGAACTTTGATAGGAGCAGTGTAAGAACCATGGTAGAGACTAGAGAGAGAGAGAGATTAGTGGCACTGTAGCAGTTGCCCCCCCTCCCTTTCGTCCCATGCTCCGCCACTGAGCAGCAGTGAAGATATGAACCAATCACTCAATATAGTATGAAGTGGCTCATTCAATATCCACTCAAATCCTCAAGTAATGTAGGTAAAAAAGATTGAGTTGATTGAGCATTAGGACATTTTTCTTTTTAGTTTCACATTGTATCTTTGTTGATAGTGCAACGTACTTATACTCATAATTAGAATGAATGAAAACTCGATGTCATAGGTAGCATTTTCATTTTCCTTTTCCATTTTGTGGGACACAATGGTATATACTCCCTCCATCCCAAAATCACATTTGTTTAAGCTTGTAACGCTAAGACCAATGAAGCAGCTGTCCTCACATTTAATCCTTTGTTCACTGCTCCTGATTAATCAAGCAGTAATCACGGCATGCATGCAGCCTGCTTATCTACCGGCCAAAACATGGAAAGCGCAGCGCAGCAAGGAGAGATATCACAGCATGCAGGGAGACCAAAAGTGCATGCAACGAGAGGCTTTGCTTGCGAGACGCCGGGAGCCAAACAGCCGTAATTAAGAAACTTAATTAGAAAGGGAAAAACGGCTGCATGCACACGTAGCAAGGGGCTCCCCTGGGAAATAGCAAGTAGCGTAGATGATTGTGGGAAAAAGATTTTGAGCTTAAACGAATATGATTATGGGATGGAGGGAGTATCATTTTAACATGAGTGTATAGTCATTCAACAAGATTAGTCCTTTACTTGTCTATAATAAATAAATCCAAAACCTGTACGCACTTTCAATAACCTATGGCACCAAATTACAAGTATACTTGGAAAGATTCATTTGCCTACTCAATTGAACACAATACATATGTACCACATATATCATTAATGGTAGGATGGGCTAGGTTGCTGGAATAACACATGTGCACCTCTATGAAAACTGAATTTTCCAAAGTCCCCTACCATTTTGAGTTATTGAGAGGAATAAGACTGAATTTTCCAAAGTCCCCAACCATAGAGTATTACATTGGGGGTTGTTAGCCCTCTCAATATTCTAGGTAAATTTAGCCAGATCACGAGGAGTGAAATTTTGCTAGGTCAAGCCAATTAATTAGGTGGAAACCCAAGCTCGATTTTAAATGAATTGACTCAATTCTTGATAATTGAAATCAAGTGGTCTTTTTTTGCATGCAATGCTTGCTTTTCCCATTTACACATTGCTTCTTCCTCGAACTTGCTTCCACCTAATTTCTAATCCAACATAGCTTTCCCTGGTATAATTTCTCCTCCCCCCTCCTCCTATCAACAAGATCCACCATCGTTGGCTTTACATCCTATATATTGTCGTAGTTTATGACAAGAAATCTCTTAGATCCTACCAGATCTACCTTTAGGAATCCCCTTCCTCAGGTATTTTCTTGCAGGCAGCTATACATCCTAGACCTGTTGTTTGGGATGCTAGTAGCAGTGCCTCCTCTTTTGCATATGTACAATAAATATTTACATGTTCAAGTTCATCATAAGGTACAACCTACATGATTCTACCTTAATATGCTTCTAGACATCATTGTAAACTTTACTAGTAGTAAATCAAAGATGATGACTCTATAACCTAGATCTTGCTCAGATCTATCAATAAATTCTAGATTTTATCATACAAGGTAATAGATATATAATGCGTCTCTCCAGTAGAGGGTGACTTGTGGATGAAGATGTGTGTAGCAATGGGTGTAGGCCAAGGGGAGCTCATTGAGGTGAATATGGTGAAGGCTACTACTGTACTTAGATTTTGGTGAAAAGGAATGTGGCTTTTATCCTCCCACAGCAAGCTCCCAAGCCTCTTCCTGGCACATGTCATCACTCCATTGGGCTACTTTTATTTCTTTTTGGCCCAGGCAGAATGGAGCAGTGTCAGGTGCCTCACGGTGTTGTTCTTTCTCCTTTATTTGGTATCCAACAAAATTGCAAGAAACAAACCACCATTTTAGACGCAGCCGCCTCTGCCGATCAAATGTGCCAAAACATAGCAGCCGACAGCTATTTTGTCAACACATGATGGTAGTAGAAGCGTGCAGTGCTGGTTGGCCTTACCTACCCGGATGGGAAAAGGGATCTCAAGGGCTGCCTCACTGGTATTGCCCACATGTGCTGCTTTGGGTTCGACAAGGTGCGTCTGTGTCCATGTCTAAGACATTGACAACAGGGCCAGCATTCGGCTGGAGCTTGAACGGTTCATCAAGGATGTGTGGCCTAGAGACTTGTTTTTCTTCCACTATAGGAGCCAAGCTGTATATCTACCGGCCGAAGCCAGGACAACGACGCCACTACAATGAGTGCACCGCGTCCTGCGACCTCTATCTGATTAAACATCCAATTAACTGCAGGTAAGATAAGTTCAGACAAGATTCATCTCTAAATGATCATCTAGACATCTCAATTTTCTTGCGCGTAAACTGCAGAGTAAATTTCAACATGCTCTTGAATTTGTGCCAAAACGATGGCCTAATCGGTAAGAACAAGAAGCGGATTGAAAACATAATGAATAGATGCCAAACTGACAGCCTCCATTAGTCCATCCGTCACCAATAGCTGCATCAATGTATTTCCTTAAGAAAGTTGCCTATATATGTTGAAGCCTGACATCTGATGTTATTAAAAGGTAAAAAGGGATTAGTCACACTGGTTGTTTAGGTGGGTGAGGACCAGCATATAACCTTCATTATTTCAACCATAAAACATTCAGATTGATCCTTTTACATTAAGCGAGAATGAAAGCGTAAGAGAGGTGCTATGCATAAATACACATGCCCACCCCATGTGGGGGCTAGGCGGTAAGCGAACTTTGGACACGGGGCGTTATATCAGAGGAGGAGACCTGTAGCACATAGAGGCTCAACACTCAAAACAAAACTACGACCAGTATTTAGGATAAAGGGGATGGATCCTCTTCCTCTCCCCAATGATGCGGTCACCATGGAGTAAGGGAGGGGGCTGATTTGAATATTCAAGAGTGACTATGGTAAATTTTATTTTTTATATGGATGAAGGACTCCAATTCTCCTCCATGTGGCTTGGTGGAATTGTCTGGTGAGGAAGAGACTATACTACTAAAAAACCATGGTTTGATGGAATTGTTTGGCACATATGACACATGTTAGTATTTACCTGTCTAGAGTTGACCCTAGAGAAGTGATGAGAACTTTGTAAATAATCAATAAAATATTAAGAATGTGCAACCTCTTTGTTCAACTCCCTCACTGGCCCAACATCATAATTTGATAAACTCCTAACATTCTTACTTGTATGGCTTTAGATCTTGCTTGATTGTTGGTTGTGTAACCCTTTTTGATAAAGGTTTTGATATTTTATTATTACCATCCAAGAATAGGGTATATATACAGTTTAGAGAAAATATTGTTTGGTGATCCTGTGGTGTGTTACATGCTTATTTTTATTTATTGGTTTAAAGCATAGTATTCTTTCTGTTATGGTCTAACAAAATCCAAAAGAAGCATGATATTCTTCTTTTGTAATTGGCAGTAGCACAAAGTTATTTGGTAAGTGTATCTATATTTGATTCAATGATTGATATATAATCCATTGAGTTGAGAGGACTGTAGAGTGGTAACATGCTCATGGTGATACATGCATTCTGTGCTTCTACAAGTATTATCCATATTTGCAATCTAGAACCTTTATTCTTGAAAGTGCCATTGCATCTTTATTTGATCATTATTTCATTGTTGATTACTTGACCCAGCTGCAAGTGTATGCACATTATCCAGCATCACGTTTTTCACAAAGAATTGATGCTTGCAGGACATCAATGACATGAATATTCAGATTCAAATGTCTAACCGTGAAGACAATGTGCCAGCTTCTGCAATCAGCTCTAGCTCATTGTTTTCAAATGCTTTAGCACCGGTGAAACTAGACCCCCAATTTACACTTGTGAATCATGGTAGAAGTCAGTCTTCTTATCTTCCCTCTCATACACCTAGATCAATGGTGGGTAGCATGGAAGACTTTGCAGATATAATGGTAGTGCAGCAAGCCTATCTTTGTGCACTTTATGATGATCCAGATGAAATTACTCCGGTGAATCTTCTTCACGAAGCTCCACATGCTGTGACAAACCACTATGCTACAAATATTTGTCAGATGCCACATTCTAGGGAAAGTCCACTAGATGCAGTTACTGGGCAACTGCTAAGGATTACATCTTCATCTTCACAAATGCAACCCTCTGGACAGGACTATATCAATCAGCCATACAGTACACAAGGAAATACGAGGTCTCCATTGGACTCCTCCGTGACCTTCCGAGACATTTGCACCAAGGGTCAGGTTGCTGATTTATGGTAAGAACAACCATCTGTTTTCAAGTTTTCCGTGCAGCATCAACTTGTGATTTAAATCAGACACAATAACTTTTTACTGTAAATTTGCACGCAGTATGAATCCAAGTGGGAGCCGTCTCGTGCAGCGTGCGCTGGAGATGGCAACACCTGAGGAGATCATCATGGTCTACGAGGAAGTAATTCCTTCTGCACATAAGCTGGCCACTGATGTCTTTGCGAATTACGTGATCCAAAAGCTTCTTGAGCACGGACCGCAGTCCTGTAGAAGTAAATTCATTTGTAATCTTACTGGCAATGTTGTACGGCTGAGCTTCCATATCTATGGATGCCGGGTCATCCAGAAGGTAAACTAATCATCCTTTGCTCTCTCCTTCAGTTGTCAAAATTAATTACCACTTAATTCCTCCATTTTATCTTTTAAAATTGATGCTGTTCACCACCGACGAATATTATTGACTGTGCATTACTCATCTTTCAGGTTTTCGAAGTAGCTGACAATGATATAAAATTACAACTGGCCTACGAGTTTCGCGGAAAAGTGCTGAAATGTGCTCGTGACCAATACGCAAACCACGTCCTGCAGAAGTGTATGGAGTGTGTCCCGGCGCAGCGCATCCAATTTATCTTCAGGAGTTTCATCGGAAATGCAAAAGCGTTCTCCATCACTCATTATGGCTGCCATATCATTCAGGTTGTCATCAGCTGTTATTTTCTTTAGGATTCTTTTCTTTATCTGTCTTTCTGTTCGATCAGTGACAATATTATTATTATTGGCTCGTTTGTTCTCTGTGCATGCACGGCGGCTGATCGATGATCACAGAAAGTGCTTACTTTCTGTAATAACCCGGAGATCAGTTATAAACTAGTGGAAGAGATCGAGGAGGCCGCTGTGAAGCTGGCGTCAGACCCGTGTGGGAACTACGTTGTGCAGGTAATTAAATCGATCCCTCCCTCTCCCTGATCATATAATTCAAGTTGATGATATTGATGCCTTATATATTAATATACCTCACCAATCGTTGCAGCACGTTGTGGAGCACGGAGGACCTGTTGAACGGTCCGTGATCGTGAAAAAATTAGCTGGGCAAGTGCTGAAATTGAGCTACCAAAAGTATGCATCAAATGTTATAGAAAAGTGCCTGGCATTTGGCAGCGTCCAGGATCAACAGCTGATCATCACCGAGATCCTCACCTCCGGCAGCCGCCAAGTGTTTGATCATCTGCTGGTAATTGGTGATCTGTCTTGTCGATCTACTGCATCAACAAGTGACTCTTATGCATTTTCTTTTAAAAAAAAATCAGAGAAGGATCATAAAATATCTTATTTACTGATGAATCTTCTGAATGCAGGACATGATGTGCCACATGTACGCCACCTTCGTGATCCAGAAGCTGGTGCCGGCGACGAACGAGGAGCAGCTGAGCGTGCTGGCGGAGGTGGCGCACCGCAACATGGCCACCATCTCGAGGTACCCGCATGGCAGGCATGTCATCGCCCACATCCAGAAGGCCCTCACAGAGAGGGGTATGTCATCCGACATGTACCGGGGCCTGTCAGACTGCTGATCAGGAAGGAAGGAAGAATAATATCTCCGGTTCTGTTTTAATAAATAATTAATAATCGAGTTCTATCGATCTGTTGCACAATTAGAGAACTATGGTTTAATTTTTCTTTTTTTATGCTTATGTTGCTGTCGTTTTTTTCGAATCAAACAGAACTGCAGTTGCTAGTATATTGGATCCAGTGTTGTTTCAGAGTGTTTAATCGATGAAACGTTAATTAGTTTTAAGCGTGCTGGCGTGCATTCAGACCAGATCGACCTTGCGTGTGTTTCCTGGCATGGTGTGATTGCAGGCTTCCTATATCAGAAAGCAGCTAGGCACACATCTAGCCTAGTTGAAACATGTAACTATGGATATTACAGAACGAATCCACGAAATACAGTACGCAACAATAATACATGTGAAGGTACATGTGAACAATAGCCATAATTAGAGAGACATTTTGATTCAATTTTGAAGTTTGCTATAAAAGGAGGAGATGAGGGATGATGTACACGCTTCTTCCACCTGAAGGCCAGCGCGCGAAAGCATAATAATTATATATTCTACTTGAGGAAGGATGATGATACAGTGATATCGTCACACGCTGAGAAGCAAGACGTGATCCAGTCCTACTTCCAGAAGCTCATGGGCACCAAGCAGCCGTGCACACACTCTTTTAACTGGGAGCAACTTGATCTACCTAGAGTTCAGAGCACTGGTCTTGATCTGCCATTCACGGAAGACGAGGTTTGGCAGGCAATTTGTCAGTCACCACCGGAAAGGGCCCCGGGACCGGACGGCTTCAATGGATTATTCTACCGTAAATGTTGGCAGATTATAAAGCTTGATGTCATGGCGGCCCTCCAAAGCTTCTACAGCCTGAATGCTGGGCCACTTCCCAAGCACAACTCTGCCTCTCTCATTCTCCTGCCAAAGATGGAAGTTGCCGAGACAGCCAAAGATTTTCGGCCCATCAGCCTCATTCATTCTTTTGTAAAGCTGGTTTCGAAGGTGCTTGCGATCCAGTTGTCTGCAGTCATCAACAGTCTGATATCAGATGCTCAAAGCGCTTTCACCAAATCTAGATGTATACATGACAACTTTCTCTACGTTCGGAATTTGGCCAGGGCATATCATCGCACCCGCCGCCCGGCCCTGTTAATGAAGTTGGATCTCTCCCAAATGTTTGGCTCAGTGTCTTGGGAGTATTTACTGGAGCTCCTGGACCAAAGAGGGTTTCCGCCGTGATGGAGGGACTGGATCTCTTTGCTCCTCTGCACATCGTCCTCCTCAGTAAGCCTGAATGGAGTTGCTGGTCCACCGATCTACCATGAAAGAGGCCTTCGGCAGGGTGATCCGCTATCACCACAGCTCTTTCTCTTGGCCATAGACACTCTGCAGTACCTCTTCCAGCACACAACCGAAGCCGGCCTTCTCTCACCGCTGCATGTAGGTACACTCGGCTCAGACTGTCCCTGTATGCCGACAACGCGGTAATCTTTCTCAACCCAACTGTCTTAGATGTGGAAAATACCATGTCCATTATGCGTTTGTTTGGAGATGCCACGGGGTTGAAGATCAATGAAGGAAAGAGCTCTATTGCTTTGATTAGCTGTGCAGAAGTCGCCTTGGATGACGTCCTCCGAAACTTCAGTGGCAAGCGGGCAAGTTTCCTGCTGCATATCTGTAACAGTTTCAAATTAATCGAAGCGGAGATTATCTCAAATTTTGTTTCGCTCCAAATTCAAATTTCTCCTTTTAATTTTCTGGCGCCAGAATAATTTTGGTCCGCCGGCTTTTGTTGGGTCAAGATTAATTTTCAAAGCCTTTAATTAATTCTCAAACCTCCTTAATTAATCTCTCTATAAATCTCCTCTTCTTATTCCTTCTCACCATCCCCTCTCTCTTTCTCTCATTTTTCTTCTCCCTTCCCAAGTCAGAACAGCATAGGAGATCGGGCGAAGGGGGGGGGGGGGTCGCGCCGCTCCAGCCCTCCCGCGTGCGCCACCCGTCGCTGTGCCCGACTGCGCCCAGGCCGTGTCGCTGTCCTCCGTCTTCCCCGCCATCACCGTGACCTCATCCCGCGCGCGACCGGTTCCCGTTCCGCGTTGCCTTTCCCGTCTCCGTTCGCTCCGATCCGCTTCGCCTGGAGCCGCCTCCGACCCATGCACGTATGCTCACGTCCGCGCACCGTCACCGTCGATCCGCGCGTCGTCCCCGATCCGTGCCTCCGCCCCGTCCTGCGCAACTGCGACCCCGTCCTGTGACATCCCGAATTTTAGAACAAGTTTAAAAAATGCGTAATTCAAAATTTTTCTAACTTTCACTCTAACTATTTTCTTTTCACTTCTCACCTCTTCTTTTCGTTCCTGTTTCAAATGGCAAAACCTCATTAAATTAAAACATATCTAAATTGAAGATTTCAAAATATTAAAATTTGAGGTGTGGCAAGTGAGTGAGCCCTTTTTGTTTTCCTCTTTCTTTCCGTTTATTTTCTTGTGTTCTTTTGAATTTCAAACTTATTTCAATCCTTTAATTTCTAAATCCGACGAACTTCTCTGAAATTGAAATTCATTCAACTCCTTCGAAACCAATACTTGTGAATTCCTGTCTTATCGAATTCCTTGAATTTCAAACCCGCCTAATTCTCTTGAGACTTATTTACTTCATTCAAATTAATTTACCCCATTCAAATAGCCATTTATCCTCCGAATTCCATAGAATAAAATCTATTCAGAATTTGAAGATGATCCCAAAGCGAAAGTTGTTCATCCTGAAAAGTTCTTCAACCCTGCAAAATTTCACATTCATTAGAGCTCGGGAAGTTGATCTTTTGGGAGAAAAACAGAAGACTATCGCTGAAATTCGGGAAAAATCTGAAAATGGAAAAAATTCGGCGGGCCCACTTGCCAGCGACCTTCTCCTTGCTGCCCTGTCTTCTTCCTCGGCGCGCCTGGCCAGCGCAACAGCACGCGCGGCGCCACGCGCCCTTCGCCCTGCCACGTCCTCCTCTCCGCGTCTGCTTCATCCTCGCGTTGGACTCAAAACCTCGCGTTGTTTCACTTCTCCACCCCCTGTCCCGAGCCGAGTCGCCACCGCGCGCCAGGGTCCACCATCGCCGGCGCGCTGCGGAACCTGGCCGGCCATCCCGAGCCAACGAGCAGCATCAGTGCGACCTCGCTTACCACTGAAGCTCATCAATTTGGGCGGCACCACACCGGAGCGACGCCCCCGCCGAGGCTCGCCTTCGAGCTGTGGCCGCCTCTGTCGCTGGCCCCCTGTGGTGCCTCTCCTCCCTATCCGAGTCCACGACAAGCTTCACGGCACCGCCCTGCCTCTCCTGCGTCGAAATTCTGAGCCGCCACGGCCGCTCTGCGAGCTGGCGCCGTCCGCCGTCGCCATGCTCTGCCTCTGCCCTGCCATCCACATTCGCCGCCTGCCTCTCCATGGTCGGCCTCCTGCAAATACTCTCCGGCACGCCTGAGCCCGCACAGAGGTACCACGCGCCGCCCTCTAGCTCCTCCGCCCGAGCTCAAGGCCGCCTCGGCCTTTCGGCTGCCTGGCACCACGCGCCGCCATGGCGCGCTGTCCCCTGCCGTCGCCAACGCAGCTCTATGCCGCCTCGGCTTCCTCGAGACCATGGTGAGGCTCAGCGCACTGCCCTGCCCTCCCCCTCGCCCAGAGCCCAGCTCCCTGACCGGCCAGCTGCCTAGACGCCGCCGTGATCCACGGTAGAGCTCGTGGACCTGCCCTCTGCCATGGTCCACAGGGCGTGAACCCAGCTCACCACTCTCCAAAATGGTTCTGCCCTCACGGTAGAAACCCATTTTTACAGAAAAGCCCTCCGAGTTCATCTACTTAAACACCTGAGCCCAACTTACTTCTGAAGAAGTCCCTGGAAGTCCAATTTTCTCGCATATCAGTCCTTGCCGCATTCCACATGCATTGACCATGTGTCCACGTGTCCACGGACACGTCACAGTTTTCACGTGTCCACGTGTCCACGTCACAGTTTTCCCGTGTCCACGAGTCCACGGACACGTCACAGTTTTCCCGTGTCCACGGACACGTCACAGTTTTCATGTGTCCACGGACACGTCACAGTTTTCATGTGTCCACGGACACGTCACAGTTTTCCCGTGTCCACGTGTCCACGGACACGTCACAGTTTTTCCATGTCCACGGACACGTCACAGTTTTCACGTGTCCACGAGTCCACGGACACGTCACAGTTTTCTCGTGTCCACGAGAAACCCCGAACTTTTCCGTGATCCACGAACTTCCCGTGAACCCTGGACTTTTCGTGATCCCCGAACTTTCCGTGAACCTCGAACTTTCCCGTGAACCCCGAACTTTCTCGTGATCCCTGAATTTCTGTGATCCCCGAACTTTTCGTGAACCCTGAACTTTCCATGAACCCCGAACTTTCTCGTGAACCCCGAACTTTCCCATGATCCCCGAATTTTTGTGATCCCTGAACTTTCCGTGAACCCCGAACTTTCTCGTGAACCCCGAACTTTCCCGTGATCTCCGAATTTCCGTGATCCCCGAACTTTCCGTGAACCTCGAACTTTCC